>JAJJXB010000032.1:600000-760824 GCA_024521645.1 Morchella snyderi | reverse complement strand
TATGCTCCGGTGGTGTCTGGCGAGCAGCTCGGTGAGAATGCTCTCCTGGCGCAGATAGCACTGACGAGTGCTCTCTAGGCGTGAGCGATATGTTCTGGCGGCGCCTGGCGAGTATCTCGTTATGATTTGATCTCCTGGCGCAGATATTACTGGCGAGTGCTGTCAGGGCGCTGGCTCTGTCTCCTGGCGGTCCCCGACGCGTCCGTGATTCGTTGCCAGTCCCTGGGCGGAGACTCGTTTGTTGATCGTTCTCCAGATGCAGGAGGCCTATCCCAGGCATGCCATTGCGGAGAGAGCATCCCTAGGTGCTCTCAGGACGAGCACCAGGTGCGCGATGCGCCTGGAGAAGATCGCGGAGATAGCATTGCTGGGTGCTCTACGGATGTAGGTGATATCGCTAGGAGCACTCTGTAGACAGTAGCATTAGCGAGCGCAAAAAAAAAAGCTCAGTAGGACTATTCAGGACTGCTAGGAGCGAGTGCTATGCTTGGGGCGAGTGCTCTGGCGGAGTGCAAGACGATTATGCGCCCTGGGGGTGCCAGAGAGGGAACATACTGCTCTGGAGGCGTCGGGCGTTGTAATAGCATCGCCTGGCGCAAGCATTATGCTCCAGCGACGCCTGGCGCGAGCAGTATGCCCTGGCGACGCCTGGCGCGGGCATGATGCTGTGGCGACTCCAGGCGGAGGCACCCTGCTGTGGCGACGCCAGGCGCGAGCGATCTACCCTAGCGACGCCTGGCACGCGCACTCTGCCCTGGTGGCGCCTGGTGTGCGTGGCGCCCAGGGCGTATGCTCTGCGCCCTGAGGAATACCAGAGTTTGCTGATGGACGCCATAACAGCGTTCAGGTGATATCCCCAATCGCTCATGATCAGGAAAGGTGCACGAGAGTGTTATTCAATATGACACAGGCGAACAGAGCAAATATGACTTTAGGTTTGCTCAACCTACCTAAGGTGTACACAAATGTCCGCATTAACCTCAAAGCGCAGATGCATAACGGCGGCTGGGTAAATAAAAGCTTTTCTGGGGTAGTATTATGGCGTCGTGACAGGTAATAGAAAATGTGTTATGGCGTGAAGAGAAGTGTGGTGGCAACGGTCGGAGGATGAGTCATATGGGTTTCTATTTGTTTCCTATAGGTTCGGTCATGAGTCAGACTTGGACAGGGGTTATTCAGTTATATAAAGGGTCCTGTCTGCACTCTATGTCTTGTTTCTCTTCCTTTCCTTTTCTCTTCACGCAACCTCTTGTATTTAAGGAATATTATCAGTTTTATTCCTCCATAGTACAACGCCTACGATCTCTTGGTCTTATTGGCCAAGAAAGTTCCAAGATACTTTGCTTGCTTAGAGTCTACCTATAAGCCTCCTGTTTAGATTGTGTTCTTAGGACCCTTACGTCTTCGTCTATGGATCCCACATAACAGGTAGCAGCATTCGATGCTCTATGCCTGTATTTGATGAACTTACGCTCCCTTAACGGTTTCCTGACTATTTGGACAGGAGTCGATTCCGAACCTTACAGAGCACTCACCGATGCTTCGAAGTGGCTGATTGGTGATGTTGGGCAGAAGGAAAAGCTATCAAGGGGGAAGGGAAATTGCGAGTATAGGGAAGCTGCCGGCAATAGTAATCATGATCATGACAGTGGACTGCCCGCTCAACATTCTAGGAAGGATACACGGAATCAAGTGCCGGCAGAGCTAGATCGACCTTCCATAATGGTTACAGTGGTAGACCCCGATGCTCTAGGAGCATTCTTCATAATTGTCCCGCCTCCTACCTATGACTGGTACGATCCACTAAATGAGCCTTCCTTCATTGGAATCCTGACCAAGATAGCGTTTCCAGAGCTCTGCAATTTGATTCTGAAGCACACTGCGCCCGGTAGAGCGATCAGGACTATCTGGGGAGCATTCGACAACGTTCCACCGGCATCCAATCCTCCTGTTCGGCCGATGGAACTCCAAATCACTGATTCGGAAGAGGTCGAGGGTTGGTTGAAGAATAGCGTTGGCAGACCTAGAAGGATACTGGCAGTACTCTACATAGCAGGCGGGGGTGCTGATTTGGGTGGTGCTGAATCACCGCCACCCAACCGAGCATTCCTTCATATCGAAGAAGACGATTACATGATGATCGATGTTCCTGCAGATGACTCTGATTACGAGGAGGGAAGGCATCGCACCACTGCTAAAGGACTGAGGGTATATTTACCCAGAACTGATACCCGTAATCAAAGGCTAAGCCAGATTCTTGTGAGACATTGCGATAGGCAGCAGGATACTATCTACAATATAGACCCCAAATACCTTTGGAAGTATCCTTTGGGTGTGTGGGTTGCTGACCCGAACTTTGTACAGGGTGTAATCTGGACGCCTACAAGGATAGCAGCCAAGAGAGCTGCTGACGTGCTTGCGTCTGCTGGTGGAGTTGGAGGTGATGGTGGAGGCAGTGGTGGTGGTGGTGGCGGCGGTGGAGGTCCTGGAGGCGGTGGTGGAGATCATGGAGACGGTGGTGGTCCTGGAGGCGGTGGTGGAGGTCCTGGAGGTGGTGATGGAGGTTTTGGAGTCGGTGGTGGAGGTCATGGTAGCGGTAGAGGTCCTGGAGGCGGTGGTGGAGGTCCTGGAGGCGGTGGTGGAGGTCTTTCTGGAGGCGGTGGTGGAGGTCTTTCTGGAGGCGGTGGTGGTGGTGATGGTGGTGTTGGTGATAGTGGTGGTGGTGATGGTGGTGGTGGTGATGGTGGCGGGCATCATTAGTTTCCTTTGGTATAATCTCTCGTCTCTCTTTCTGCTGAACGATCGCTTACCTCTGAATAGCGGTGTGTATTGTTTTCTGAGGACTTGCGAGTTCTACTGGTATTATTAGTGTCCTTTGGTATAATCCCTTGTCTTTCTTTTTGCCAAACGACTGCTTACCTTTGAATATTGGTATGTATTGTTTTCTGAACACTGGCGAGTGCTCCTTGGATTGGGTTTGGTGATATTTGATGTTTTAGATTATCTTTATATGATATCGGATTTATTGGATCTTATTAGATTAGATTAGATATGATTATTCCGTTCCGTAATTTAATTGCAGTCGAGTCAAAATCCTAGATTGCTCTCAGAGCACTCAGTATCGCTTCAGAAATTGCAGTAAAACGAGTCATCAAAAATGACTCGGAAGCGGTGTAGCAGATCCCTATCTTAGGATATTAGCGGCATCAGCAAAAAAAAAAATCCTCCAAGACGAATTGTACGTCCAGACGTACTAATTCGTCTGTTGTGACCAAAACCTCGTCTTTTGCACCCAAATACTCGCCTTTTGGTCGTCCCGAGCGTCCCGGAGCTCCTAAATATGACACGTCGTCTTTTAGCGCCTAGTATGCGTCCCAAATGTGACATATCATCTTTTAACGCCTTTTGACGCCGCGCGGATTTGATATTCCGCCTACCTACTGGGGCTAATGCTAATAGCGCTAGCTAATGACGTCAGATTTGACTCCTCCACACCTCGAGGATCCACCCACACCTCCAGCTCCACCTACATACCTACCTACCTCGCCTCCTACCTCACCTCCTACCCCACCTCCTACCTCACCTCCTACCTCACCTCCTACCTCACCTCCTACCTCACCTCCTGCCTGTATCGACACCTACCTGCTGCCTGTATCAGCACCTACCTCTTGCCTGCATCAGCGCCTGGATACGTATTTACCTTCTTCGGCATTTTGACGCTTTTACTGACTCCGCTGCAGGCTCCAAATTCTGCATTATATCGACGCCGCTGGAGGCGTCAAATTGGGCAGTATATTGACGCCGCTGGAGGCGTCAGGTTCCCAATATATTGACGATTATACTGACTCCGCTGCAGGTAAATACCCCAGTATATAGACGCCGCTGCTGACACTGCTGAAAGCGTCCAATACCCAGTATATTGACGGTATGCTGATGCCGCTGGAGGCACCAAATCGTCAGTATGTTGACGCCGCCGGAGGCGTCAAATTCCAAGGATTTTGACGGTATACTGACGCTGCTGAACCTGTCAAATACTCCAGTATATTGACGCTGCTGCTGACGCCGCCTTAGGTACGATTACCCCAGTATTTTGACGCCTTTACTGACTCCACTGCAGGCTCCAAGTTGTCCAGTGTCAACACCACTGCAGGCACCGAATCGACACCCCCAGGCAGCGAATCGTCACCTACCAGTCACCGAATACTGCACCATTCGGACACCCCCAGGCAGCAAATGCTACAGCTACCAGTCACGAATACTGCACCATTTGGACACCCCCAGGCAGCGAATAGTACAGCTATCAGTCACGAATACTACACCAAATGGACACCTACCAGGAGGGCAGGCAGGCAGCTCAGCGGCGAGCTCAGTGGGCAGGCAGTTCAGCGCCGAGCTCAGGAGGCAGGCAGCTCAGCGCGCAGGAGGGAACTCGCCGGGGCAAGAGTAAGCGGAGGTGGGTAGGGCGCAGCAAATATGTACATAGAATTACGTAGACATGTAGATCAATAAACGTGACATTTGCGCGGAACTATTGTCCTAGTGCAGCCGTTAACCGGGCAAAGGCTACCCAGGTGTGGACCCGGTGTTCGTTTTGGGGTCAATGACGAAGCCATTTGGTCAAAAGACGACTCCGCGAAGAGAACGGGAGAGATGTTCGTATTTTCCCGTCAAGACAATACCGTTTTGCGCCGGGGCGTAGCTATGCAGGTAAGAAAACTTCTCATGCGCCTGGTGCGCCCAATGGCGCCGGGTGCGCCTGGGTACGCCCAGGAGCGTCAGAATGGACCCTATTTTTTGCTGATGCAGTACCACCCAGAGAGCATGATGATTCACAGACTAAAGAGTTTCTTGTATCATACCGAGCATTGACCGTGATGTCAACCAGTACTCGGTGTAGTCAACCAACCACTGCCCCAATAGCTCGTAAAGGGTTCCCCGTTCTTCTGACACACCCACTGGAAGAAGTAGCCCTAGAAGGGTAGAATTCCATCTCCACGATGACAATACTGACAGTGTTGAAGTGCGGGAGCAACCCTAAGATGTGCTAGAGGTGAAGGAAGTAGTCGATACCAGCCACTCGGAGTATGACAACTGCCCGGAGAACAACTACGAGAGCGCTGAAGAGAATCTGGATGACCAAGAGGAAGAACCTCAAGCCTCCACACAGAGATAGCAGAGTATGGAGAGGAGATCTTGTACAGTCCAGCCAACTACTACCAGAGCACTGGGCAATACTCGGAAGAGACCAACTGGTTCGGTAGCAGAGGTTCTTGCTTCCTCAGACGTTTCTGTCGATTTGGTACAGGTTCGACTCCTTTATACCTATTGATGCTTTTTAAACAGGAACAGAACGCTAACAATTCAGAGGGGAGCAAGACCGAGTGCAAAGATAATATAGAGAGAAAGTCTAGGGAGACCAGCACCCACTTCAACACCTAGACAAAATACATTCCAGAGAGCGCCCACCGCATCCCAAAGAGTGTCCACTTCAACACCCTGCTAGGAAGCATCCCAGAGAGCATTCCCCTCATTTCAGAGAGCTTTCCTGGAATCTCAGAGAGCACTCCCGGTACCCTCACAGTCCATGCCTTCTTCTGTACCTGTCTATTTTCGTTATGTGGACTATAGCTCTTCTACACGGCACATCGACCTTTCCTCATTGCGTTCGACTTGCTGCAGATCCTAACCCCCTTACCGCCCCTTTCGTTCCTCACTGGCTTTTGAAGGCATTGGCGAGAGCTCCATGAGCAGTCTCCAGATTCCTTCAAGCCCTCAGGTTTATTTGCCAGAAGCCCAACAAAGAGTCTACGTTATCGCACATCTTCCTTCATCTAGTAGGGACACAAGAATGCTCTTATAGCTGAAAGCGAGGTTAGTAGTATTCCCGAAAAGACTCGTTACTGCTTTGCGAGCACTGTTAACATTCATGACAGCAAATTGTCTCAGAGGTCATTGTTACCTAGCTCGATGAGTGTAAATATGCTCTCAAGGCAGGCTCAGAGAATTGAGAAGGAGTGAAGCATGCTAATCGGGGACCACACTCTTCTACATGAGCCTTTTCCACCTGCAGCGAGGCTTTCGGTTCTGGTAGTGAGCATGTGGGCAGCTGCAAGTCGTAGGATGGGATGTACGTCGGATCTGGATGAGGTCGTTATCAAACAGGTGAGTGCCCCGGAAACGTCAACAAGTGCTCTGGGAGTATAATTGACAACGATAGGTCAGAGGTCTACACTCCCGAGACCGTTCGCATATGAGGCACTGGGTTGAAGGGCGCCTGACAGACTCAACAATATACGGGCTTGAGAACCTCTCAGGTCCTGAGGCAAGTGCTGCCCAAGTAGAGTATTATTTGAAGAATGATCAGTTCTTAAGCCCCGCGCAGCATCATTAGGTATAATCAGTCCCCAGATATCATCCGAGAGTGCTCTGAAAGCACTAGGGTGCCAATTTCCACGGAGAATTGTCAAACAGAATACCCAGAGAGCACCCGAGAATGCCCAGAGATCACTCGCGAACGCTGATAACCGATGTTGGACCTACAAACTACGGTTTCTTGTGCCAGAAATCAACAATATCTTGTATTATAAATACTTTGATGGGGTGAGGATGCGAGGGGTAAAAGACCCTGCATTCCTGGCACGGATTACCCGTACATTTATTTGGCTGATCTCGACAGCGATTTGGCATGGCATTCGGGCATGGGCAAAGGGAACATATGTGAAGCCTGACCATTCCCAGGAACAGAATGAGAGTGCTGTTAATAAGCATCCTTCATCAGCAAGCTGAGCAATTTCCATAAAGCATCTCCCAAGCCTCCAGAGAACCAAAATCCGTTTTGATGTCTCAAGAGAATCTCAGGAGACTCAGGAGAGTGTTGGGAGACTCATTCACATTTACAATCTTGCTGATGTCGACCCCCTCACAGCTATGTCAAGTACGTTTGGAGCAGTGACGGTTGGTCTCAGGACAACCGAGTGCTTTGAGAGCGGTGATGGATGCTCTCAAGACTACCGAGTGCTTTGAGAGCAGTGACGGATGATCTGAGAACTATACTGAGTTTCCGCGCTGACATTTAAATACGACTCAAAACGTTCAACAGGACAAGCAAAACATGGAACAGGAGGAGTAGGCAGTACCGGGAGGCAACGTCGGAGGTGATCAAGGATAATCTCGGGGAAAATGTATGCTATAAGGATAGATGCTACAATGTCGGAGTGCTTTTCTGAACACTAAGGATAACCTTAATAGATACGAGAGAAGAAGGGTAGCACTATAGAGGTTATACTGGGAGATGGGATTTAGCAAGTACAATGAAGCTTTAGGTGCGGATCTTGCGGCATGCCGAAATGTTCAGAAAGAACCCCAGAGTGCTCCAGGAGGTCCGTCCGGTTCCGACAACTGTGTGGTGGCCAGGATTAGGTGGTTCACACTCAACTTTGGGGCATTGTAGCGGAAGAGGAAGGTGACCTGGAAGAGCAAGAAGAGGAGCAAGAAGAGGGGGATCGCAAAGGAGGTGGAAGGAGAATGTGTAGAGCACCCGCGAGTATTTGGTGAACACTGCCGAGCGGTTTAGGGAGCATCGTCGAGCGCTTTGGAGAGCATTGTTGAGTGCTTCTGAGAGCACCGGCAAATGCGTTAAAGAGCACGACAGAGTGCTTTCGAGCTGATCGGGGAGAGCTTTGGAGCGCATCTGGTAGTGCTTTGGAGAACACTTCTTAGTGCTTTTGAGCGCATCGGCGGGTGCTTTGCAGCATATCGTTGAGTACTTTGGAGAGGGGTGTGCCTATATATCCATATCATATTCAATTAGCGAGTTCAAGATAATTTGTAGTGTTAGCATTTAGGAATAGAATCACGATTTTGAAAGCTCTGAAAAGCAGTACCCACTAGAGCAATTCAGGCCAGCAGAGCGAAGAGCAGTAAGCCTAGTGAAAATAGGTGGCTGAAGGTAAAATGCGGTTTCGTCGGGGGTGCGTTGGGGATGTGTCAGAGTTCAGGAAGCAATCTCGGGTGTCGCTGGATCAGTCAGGAGCATTCCAGGAGCAGTCAGGAGTAGTCAGGAGCGCTCCACGAACACGAAATGTTCTCCAGGAGCATCCAGCAGATATGTGAATTTGCGGGCAGAAGGACGCTTCGTTGGGGTAGCTTCGGGCAAAACAATGCTCTCTCTCAACAGCATCGAGCGTGAAAACGCTCCACCGGGGTATAGTCAGGGAGACTGGAGGAGTATTGGGGCAAGCTAGGAGAATTAGTGCACGCTCGGGTGAGCTAGGTGCTTTGACACGCGCCCGGGCGGGGTGGTATATGCCAGAGCATGCCAGGAGCATTCTCCTGCTTCTCTGAGAAGCTAGTTTACCTACCAAGTGCCCTGAGTGCGCTGAACGTCCACAGCCTTTGACGGAGGTTACAGGTTTGCCGATGTGAGTAGTGAAGATCCCCTGATGATGAGACGCCAACCTGACGGCAGCACCGACTCCAAAGTAGATTTCCGGCGCCCTTGTGTTCTTTTTCTCATGGGCAATCTGTCTGTCAATTGTCGGGGTCGCAGCGACTATTTCCTATGAGTGGGAGTGCGCGTTTGCCACTACACCTTGGAGGAACTTGCTTCCAAGTTAAATCATGCAATACATTAAGTATAGGAGTTGAGGCTTAGAAAACTACTAGTAGTGGGTAGCTGATTCAATTAAAGGATGCCGTTTCTAATAGTTTTATCGAAGTGGGTTGGAATATTTCCAAGCAAAGTGTTTTACTGTGGTAGCTTGAATATTATCTTCCCTCCAAAAGATGCTCCAGTGCGAAACAAGGGGCTTCCGGTGGTTTGACACTCCGAGGGTTATTTTTGGAATCCGAAACGTGTTTTTTGAATTGACACTCCCATTGCCTCCGGAGTACCACCAGGACCATTCCTGTGGTGCAAAAGTATATTTTCCGGGCATCAGTTGCAGAGTTATCATACCTCAAAAGTTGACTGCCATAGTAGGGTTACTTATGTTTAGAAATACCCGTTCTTCCTGGTATTGCGGTCCTTCTGTTCCAGCTTTGTTCAATTGCTCAGCTTGACTGGTAAGAACTCTTACTCCCTAGGATCCCCACTCTCCATACCATTAGAGATAGAGTCTCATCTGCCTTTGTCTTCACCCTTTTATGAAGGACAAGCTGTGGTTATTGTAGGGTTGATAGCTTAACTGGTGGAACAAGTACTTTTGTAATGGCCCTATAGTGGCTTCGTTACACTGGCACAGACTAGTCGGCCCTAGCACATACTAGTCTGCCCAACCGGCTTCGGCACCGCTAAATACTAACCTCCAGTACAATCCAGACCTTAGTAAACTCCGCCGAGAGCACTAGTTTTGTGGTTGTATATCCTGACTGTTACTGAAGCCTTCCTGACCGCTCTTAGAACACTCTCATCTGACCTGGCCGGTCCTGTGATGGAATAATTGCCCTAACTCTTCCTGACGCTTCCTGATTGGGTGCTTTCAGCCTGCCTGATGACCAAGGTATGGATTTCTATAACGAGGCCTCTATAGGGCTATTACAAAAGTACCCTTTCCACCGGTTATGCTATCAGCTCTAGTGTAACCGCAGATAGTTCTTTATCGATGGGTAAAGACAAGGGCAGTTCAGACCATATGTTTCCTGGTATGGAGAGTAGAGTTGCTAGGGAGTAAGAGTTCTTACAAGTCAAGCTGAGTGACTGAACAAAGCTGGAACAGAAGAACAAGAGTGCCAGAGAGGCAGGGTAACCCTAAATATAAGTTACCCTATCTTGGTAGTCAACCTTTGAGATGCGATAACTCCGCAACCGATACCAGAAAAACATGCTTTAACAGAAGAGGCATGGTCCTGGTGGCGCGTTGGGGGCAACGGGAGTGTCAATTCAAAAAACCATCACAGAATGCCCGCCCCCACGTGTCCTGTCGACGAGAACCTTGCAGAATCGAGTTGTTCAGTAACGGATTTGGATTCCATCCGATAGGTTGGATAAGTTAGGAGGTGTTTGGGAGATACAGTAAGCACTAGGCATTTTGGGTTAGGATTACCGAAAGAAGGACCTCTATCGGCTACGGTTTTCATTATCTTGGCTTGCTATTTCTTGGGTGTTGTTACAGGCGAGCGGCATTGCTTCGTTGAAGAGGGTTTCTTCGTGAAGGTGTCCTTGTAGCTTCGGTAACATCTAGGATCTTGGCAGGCATGGTCGGAAGGAGATGGACTCGGGACGGGGACGGAGAAGGGGACGGGACTGGGCGAGACGGGATTGCCCTGGGTTTCACCCCCCAGGTGGTTGGAGAACGGAAGAGCAGAACCTGGACGAGGACTCTGAGCCAGACAGGGAACGATGGCTAAACAAGAAAGTCGAGTGAGGACTGGAGCAGGGACGGCTAGGTATATAGCGATAGCTGGGCGGGAGGGGAGGTGAGAGTTGGGCACGTGGGACCATACGAGGAGCGATGGTCAAGCACGAGGGATGAGAGAGCAGGCAAGAACGAAGGACAGATTTGGGCTAGGGTGAGGGGATAGCGATAGCCACAGACGACAGGACAGAGGGGGACAGGTCAGGCGCAAGAAGATAGCGGAGCCAGTACGCAAGACGAGGCCGAGAGCGAAGGACAGATCCGGGCTAGGGTGAGGTGGTAGCGATAGCCACGGACGGCGGCAGGGCAAAACGGGAGACAGGACAAGTTCTAATGGGAAGCAGAGCCAGCACGCAAGACAAGGGCGAAAATGGAAACGAGGATTCAGGAGTTCTCCCCCTAGACGGGAAGCCCAGGAGAGAAACGATGTCTACGAGGGAAACGCTTTCGAGGTTCGGATAAAAATTTGAATAAAGCGTACTTGATATACAAGAAGAAAAGACTAAGGAAGAAAGAAAAGCTCTTCGAAAAGAAGGAAGTAGTTTCCTTATATACAAGAATCTTAATGTCGCTGATTAATCCAGACAACGTGACAGGGAACAGGAAAAGCAGAACGAGAACAAGAGAAACAGAGACAGGGAAAGAACAGGTGAAGAACAGAGACAGGAAAGCAGGAACAGAGAACAGAAGCGAAGAGACAGAAAGACGAGGCGAGGAAAGACAAGGATAGCGGAGCATACTCCGATGAGGAACAGAACCGAAGCAGACAGGAACGAAACAGGAGACAGAGCTAGAACTAACTAGGAAAGTACAGGAGTCAAGAAGACAGCGAAATGGGACAGAGCAGGATGAGACGAGGCGAGTTGAGGCGGCAGAGACGGGGGACTGGAGCACAGACTGGAAACGATCGGCAAATACTTTAGCGACATGTGAGACGCTAAGGCTGAGCATTAACTCACGAAGTGCAACGGGGATCGGAGACTGTGAAGAGGTCGAGGCATTGCCAAGACATAGAGAACGTTGTCGGGCCGTAGGATGTGCTTCCAGGTACCAAGCCATCTTCCAATACGTCCGGGTTGAATAGTCCCACGACGATAAAGGTTGACAAGGGTAAAAGCCAGAGCAGCGAAGAGCCTACAGGGGATCGTGTAAACTAGGCCTCAGTAGCGGGGAGACTAGGGGCTAAGCGAGGATAGGGGTACAGGATGGTAAACTACGTAACCAAGGAAACAGAGGAAGACAGGACGAGGAAACGAAATACAGGACAGGAAACAGGAAACAAGACCAAGGAGACATGAAGACAGGACAAGGAAAACCCAAGATGGGACCAGACTGGAGTCCGGCCCATACGCCGTTACAGGTGTGGTTGAAAGGGTTAGTCAGCGGGTTTCTCATTGGGGTTTATATTGGGAGACTTAGTTCCCCTCTCTGTACTTCTCTTTCTTTCTTCTTGAAGCAAAGGTTTCATTTTGTTTGTTAGCAATTGATTCTGTTCGATCGTTATACATTCCCAGTTTCCTGTGCCTTCGAACATATCTTAAATCAGTCCTCGCCTTAGTGGTCAAAAAAAACCCCCGGAGCATCAAACTGCTGGGAGCCCCTTGTCTTGTACCGGTGCATCTTCGGGACTGAGAATGGAATACAAGCTATCAAAGCAAACCTATGCTTTGAAATATTCAAGTAACTTCTATAAAACTACAAGCAACAGCAATGGTTAATTAAATCGACTACCTGCTAGTTCTTAGGGTCCCAACTCCTACACTTAATGTATTGCATGATTTGACTCTGAAGGAAGTTCCTTTGAGCTGTGGTAGTAACCCCTCTCTCCTACTTATTGGAAATAGTAGTTCTACCTCCGACTATTGATAGGCAGATTGGCAGTCAGAAAAGAACCTGGACAAGGGCGCTGGATTTCTATAAAGGATTTGGTCTGGACCCAGGTTGGTCTCTCATGATCAGCGGATCTTTACTAGCGAAGAGACCCCTTAAAATTATTAAGTTCCTAGACTTAAAACCGTTCTATCATACAAACTCTACCTTTCTCAATAAGTCCTATCATCCTTCGTTATCATTATTTATTCTATCTGAACGAATGTCACAGTTGTGCCCCATCATAGCACCACTGTTACAACTCCTATATGGCGGTGCCCCTTTCCCTCCAGGTATACCCCTCTCAGCGATTCCGGCCTCAAGTATTCACAATTCCCCTGTGAGATTACCAAAACACCACTGGCACGATGATATCTACTGTCTACGGAACAATTGCGATTACACTTTTAGAATTCATGGTTTCAATACGGTGATGCTCCATTCATTACTAAATACAATATGTCATTAAACTCCCATACTAAATCTAATAGAAAATATGGATCAGAAAAAATCCCCCACTATCTCCCTAAGCACTCGCAATTGTTCTACACATCTTCCTCCCCCCCTCCCCCCCTTTGTAATCCCCCGATACAGGTAATTCCTGCTCCTCTTCTTCCTCATCCCCCTCCTCTTAACCTCTGCAGATAACTGTAGATTGTTTCAAAACCAACTGATATATATCAACGGGCTGACATGTTTCTCTGTATCCAATTTCCCTGAACTAATACTGCAATGCCTGAGCTTGAACGCATTTTCACTTCGAAGTGGAACCCTACTGCTTTAGCGCATCCCTTAATAGTGGCTTTTTCAATGAAAAATACTAATCGGGCCATTAAGAACGTCACTAGTAATTTCTAGGCGTTTTAGAGGTACCAATTACTGATTAAACCTTACTTTTCCCGTTCCTACGATCTTTGACATTACTAAGGTTTGCAGAGATCTCCTGACACTGCGCATTTATTAGACTTTGTTCCTGATCAATCATTAGACCCTTGCAATCAATATTTACCCTACCAAGACGATATTTTTCTCGGTCTATCCCCGGAGATAGGTTGGTCTAGCCACAGCTGTATGAGGCTGGTAGTGTATTCGCGAAATAGAGCTATTGGCCAGTGGTCAGAGCATATCCAATATCGACTAGAGAATATTTACGAAACCTCGCTAGTTAACCGACTTCGAGCTTCGTTGCTGAGCCAGTACAGGTCCAAGCGTCATTGGTCAACTCTTAATACGCTCTGAGCGAATATACCTTTGAGGCACACTTGGTTTAGTATGCATAATTAAACTGCGTGCCAGCCTTCCTCTCACTCCTTGCCTTATTACCGACAGACTGCGAGGGTCGACCACGCGCACCTGAGGCCTAGCGTGGCGCATGGCAGGAGGTGTACACACTAAGATAGTTTTATGTTGGCGTCCACTATCAAACCATTACCCGAACGAAGTATCAATATCAACAAAACAAAAGAATCAATTAATCAACGCCATTGACAGAGTTTATAGTTCTACCCCGTAAGGATACTAAGATCGCTCGAAGGTACTTGCTTCTGCCACATAGAAGGTAAATAATCAGTGGTTGTCAATGCAACACGGGACTAAGCTAGCTAATAGACTAGAACTACGAAGACTCACGGTGTAATTGTACTGGAAACAATTGCCCTTTTGCATTCGCATGTGGGTAAAATCGCCTTAATAGCGTATAATCACATCATGTTGATAACGCTACTAGTTTGTTAAAAACCATAGGTAGCTGGGCTGAAGTGTTGGTGATGTATCTTCCCATGATACCGCAGGAATAAGTCTCAGTTGACGCTCATAATGACGTTGAAATCCCTTGATCTGGTCATTTATCCTAAGAATGCCCTCTAATCCGCACTATCCCATGGCCTGGTGAGACATGCTCAGAATCTGGTGCACTGCATATTATACAAACCTGGCACTTAGGTTCCCATATATAGTAATAATTAAAACAAGACACCGAATCTCCAGTGCACCAGATTCTGAGCATGTCTCGCCAGGCCATGGGATAGATGGCAACACCGACGTCCGTGTAACCGTCCGTCGAGAAGTAAAGCCGGTACAGGGCCTGATGCGTTGCCGGTAGCCACATCTCTTAACATACCAAGCCGGCCTTGCCGAGTACTGAATATGGACACTCAGTTCGTAAACGGTTACATAATGAGGACAACCTTTCCGAGCTTTAGTCACTGACATTTTTAGTAAATTGTGCTGATTATAGTACCCGGGACTCGAAGATAGTGTCCAATAAAGTCGAATAATTCTTCAAAATATAGATGATGACTTGCATGATAGGATGAGCTGTTGGGTTGTGCTTGGGTTTGGGCTCTGCTCTACCATGGCGCGTATAAATCACTGAGGTTGGCTTGAATGAAGTGAGTACGTATTGCCCAGTCTGCGCATCAACGAGTGCGGCCCATCAGCCAAAGATGGTGGATTTCTTGCTGCTAGGATTAGGGCATATACATGACGCTTCCTTCATTTATTCACGAACACTCACGCTCGCTGAGCGGCCGCATTCACTGGTGGGCAGACTAGCCCACCCGACCCTCCCCACACACCCGTTCGAAGGTTGCTTATTTCAAGACGATCTATTCTAGGAGCGATTACTAGGACGCATCATCAATATCCTTGCTGTTATCCATCTATAGACCGGAATGCATGTGCTCTTATCAGATCAAGTAATGGTACCTACCTCTGTGCTTCATAAATGTATTTAACGTTCTGCCAGCAGTACAATACTTGTCTCATGTCATGCTCTTGCCTGGACCTCCAAGACCACCAGTTCAGCCGCCTCAAATTCTCGGTCATAACTTATGACCGAGCCAAGGACGCCAATGGGCCAGCTCCGGCTGAAAAGGTGGGACGGCCTAGCCCGGCCCGTCCTATCAAAACCATGGCCTGGCCCTGGCTATTTCGCCCGTGCCAGACCCACGCTAAATTTACTGCCCGGGCTTCCATGAATAGGGGTTTCGTTGGCAAGAACTGAGTGGTCGTCCATGCGAACTGGTCTACATCGGCTTGATATATTGTGCTCATGGGTTAGAGTTGAATAAGATCTAAAATGCTACACTTTATGGTCAAAACGAGTACAGATGCATGTAGCCCTATCATTCATACCGCTAAGAGTGTATGAACACCTTGAAGCTCGGGCCTTCCTAATTAGCCCGGGCCAAATATTGACCTCCGTCCGGCCCGGCCCATCAAATAAAATATGTGGCCCGGTCCGGCCCCTCAAAAATAGCCCGGGCTGTCCGTCTCAACCCCCGGCCCATTGGCGTTCCTGGGACTCATAATTACTTGGGCTCCGGGTCCCTTGCAAAGATGATCATTTCACTTAATGTTCACTGTAAAAACTGATCTGCCATTATCACTCGTAATTAATCAAATATTGACCAAACGCACCATGTGTTCGTAGTCATTGGGTAATTGGACATGTTGGTTGCTGGGGCAACGTCCCAGTGATCTGACATGCTGCCTGATGCTTAAGCTTATGAAGCCGCAAACCTCACCCCGGTTCCGAAATTGTCCAAGTCTGGTCAAAATCACGAGCAGATGCACCCAGTGAAGGAGGGATTCAACATCTGTGGGGCAATCCCATGCGAGTTTGACTACTTTGTACACTTCCACAATCTTTGAAGGCCTAGCTTGCCTACTATTTTGTATGAATATGAAGAGGCACGGCTAAAAAGACTGTCAACGAGGGAGCACTCTCCACATGCAATATGCTATATTGTCTGCGTTCCGAGGTTATCTAACGCTTTATCCCCCACACAGTGCCTTTGAAGGTGGAATAAGATATATCTATAAGAGAACGTGGGCGTGGTGAAGTTCCAGCTGCTAACACCGTAGACTGATGGGTAACCGGTTGGGCCACCACTAAAGGTTCACAGAGGGATGTATCAGCGTATTTGATTTATTTAGCTTTTCTCGGGCGCTCTGAGTAGACTTTAACATTTCATCCTTTGAAATATTCGGAAGGGCTATTTTATTCAAGATATTTCGGCCTTCAATTCCTAAAACAGGGCCCAAATGGTGTGGTCCAGGAGGCATTCCCGCTCGAGGTCTCGCCTCGATGTCTCTGCCCCGAGGTAGCCCAAGGCACCGAAGTCTACAAGGCAGGCATCCTCCAGGCACTTTCTTCAGCCCGCCCCGAGCAGCTCGAGGTTTAGTTAATCACACCACCACTAGATACGTATAAGAGTATACGTATGTATATATGAGGATCTCAGATCGACTACGAGAATACCAGCGCCCCGGCCTGTGCTGGGAGAAGTATTATACCAATAGTACATATTTTCCTCGATTCCCTCGAACACCTCAAGGCATACTATCTCGTCGCTCGAGCAGAACAAGGCGCCCTCCCCCCCCCCCCCAAAAAAAAAAAGGCAGAGGTATCTCGAGGCATTCCTTGCTTGCCTCGGGCAGCCTCGCGGACCACACTAGGCCAAAGGTTACACGTGGGCCAAGGACGTTTATGAGCCTGCAGGGGCGCCAATGGACCATGGTCCAAACCATGAAGACTGCGCTCACCTCGCGCCATTTGGGCCGAGGGCTGTGGTTAATAATATGGGCAGGGCCGGGCCTCATCGGTATCAGCGCCAGGGCTATTTGGGCCCTCTTTGGGCCCATGAAGAATCGATATTTCCCAGCCTGAATGATGGAAATCATATCACACTTTTCACACCCAGACTAAGTGCTCCCAGTCACGAACAGGGCATATGTTCCATTGGGCTCTTCAGGCGCTGAACCCGGGCATGCCCAGGCTTATCAACTTCGGCCAGGCCTAGGGCAACAACATAGGATGTGGGGCCGGGAATGGAGCTCTTTCAAGCCCGCGCCGGCCCATTGGAAACTACCGGGCTCAAAAAGAGGGGCGGCCTGGCCCAGGCAAAGCGTTCTAGGTCATCCACTGAAACAGGCCATCCGCTAATGGACAGGGCCCTTACTAGTCCAGTCAACTGAGATTTTCTATAACGGCTTAATTGGCTAGTCTATGCCATCCTCTAATTTCGAATATCGTTTCAATTTTCTCCCCTAGGTTCTTGCTTACACGATGTCAACATATTGAGACTTGGTCAAGTCGACAGTATTAATATAACGTATTTGACCGTGAACCCGACCGTGACCGGGTAACCGCCCAAGTTTGCCCCAGTAAAACATTTTTTCGGGTGAATAGCATGCTGCATCCATCATCATCACTCAGATTTCAAATGCCGAGACTTAAGGGTACAAAATGGGAGGAGCGTGAAAAATTAATTCAGAAGGCAAGGACCCACTACAGGGAATCATTGGCAGATAACTCTGCCAGTGCAAGTCTCCGGGTTTCCGCCAAGACATTTGGTATCTCTTGGAGTACCCTTCGAGATAGGCTAAATGGAGCACAAAATAGACGAGAGGCACACCGGGCGCAACAGTTGCTAAATGAGGATGAAGAAGGATGCATAGTTAGATGGTGTCAGCGCATGGACGATTGCGGTTTTCCTTTGAGACTATCCCTTGTGAAGGATTTAGCCGCATATCTCGTCTCCAGACAGAAGGGCCCAGGGCACAATCTAGGACAACATTGGTTGAGCAGATTTTTAGACCGGAACCCAGAGATTAGCTCCAGATTTAGTGGACATTTAGACAGACAGAGGGCGGTAACTAATAACCAAGAATTATTACGGGACTTTTACAAAAAGGTGCAACCCGAATTGATTCAATTTCGAATTTTGCTAACTGTTGATAGTTGAAGGAAGTGACGGCCAAATACGATGTTCTACTGAAAGTATAACGGCCCAACCGCCCCCACCTGCCAGGCGGTCGAGAACGTTGAGGGATCGAGTTGTTAGGTGAAGGATCGATCATCTCGGAATAGGATAGACAAGTTAGGAAGGTGTTGGGAGGACAGGGTCAGCGCTAGGCGCTTCGGGTTAGGAGTGCGGAAGGAAAGGATCGGGATCGGTTATGGGAAAAGGTGTGGGTCGCGGGTGTGAGTCATTGGGATTAGTCATCGTGGGATTTCTTTGGATATATATTAGGGGTCTCCCTCGCTTCGTCTATGTTTCTCTTCTCTTCTTCTTTCCTTACGCAACGTCTTCATTTGTATTCAGAATAATATATTTTCGGACTCCCCTAGCCTATCACGCTAGGCGGATCCACTCCTAGTTTCGGTTGCTATTATATTTTGTCTGATCGGTATTCGAGCCCGATCTCCTGTCCAGTCCTCGAACGTATCCTGAGTCGATTCTCGTCTCGGTACTGTTTGTTTAGTCCTAGAACCTCGCCCCGTTAGACTACGTTGCGTCGACTTACATCGACTCCTGATACGCAATGGCAACCCCAGTTCCGTGGCAGTTTCCCACAGATTTCGATGATTTCCAACAACTCTACGTTGACGATCCACGCGTGTTGTACGACCACCTATGGGCGATGAACAACCAGGCCGGAGCCTACTTTCGACAAGGCAGCGTACTCACGCACGAACGAGACCAGCTCCAACGCCAGATGGGCGAAGCCCTGAACAACGCTGCCGCTATCCCCGAACTCGAAGGCCAGGTCCACGACCTCACCAACCAGCTCGCAGAAGCAAGGGAGCTGAACCACCTCCTTCGCTCACAAGCACCCCCGGCCCCAGAACCCATTGCCCCGGTCCCAGTCCCCGTCCAAGCCCAAGTCCCAGTCCCTGCACCCGCACCTGCCCAACGTTCTGACAAGATTCCTGACCCCCCTAAGTTTGATGGTACTCGCTCGGCCCTCCGTCCCTTCGTCACCCAGCTCCGTCTCAAGATGATCGGTAACGCCGACCGGTTCACGTCCAACCAGCAACAACTCGTGTACGCGATCAACCTGCTAACCGGACGCGTTCTTGGCCAGGTCATGCCCTTGGTCAACGGTGCGAACATCAACCTTGCCGACATCGAAGCTCTGATCACCCTCCTGGACACTGCCTTCAGTGACCCCAACCGCGTAGCCACGGCCGAACGAGAGTTGGAACGACTGACGCAGGGATCCCGAGACTTCTCTGCATACTTCGCGGACTTCCAACGCCTTGCTGCTGACGTCGCCTGGAATGAACAGGCTCAGAAACATGCTCTCACCCGTGGTCTTTCAAGTGACCTTCGCAACGCCATGATTCACCATCCGACCCCTGCCCTCTTACTCGACTACGTTCGACTCCTACAAGAGTTGGACGGACGTATCAAGGATGCTCGCCTCCGTGCCCGCACTACTTTTGCCCCTGCCTCCGCTCCTGCCCCTCAAAGATCTTCCGCCCCTGCTCCTGCTCCTGCCCCTGTCACCCCCGCGCACCCATCGCATGCTCCTGGTGGCGCGGTACCCATGGATCTTTCCAACCTCCGTCCTCGTGCTCCTCGTGGTCCTCTGTCCCCCGCTGAACGTTCGCGTCGCATGGCCCAAGGGTTGTGTATGTACTGTGGGCATGCGGGACATTTCGCCACCGAATGCCCCAACCGCCGTCCTAATGCTCGTCCGTTCCGCGCCGCTGCCACCACCGAGGCCTATCAGCCTCCGGTGATGCGTGGGGCTCTCACTACTTCGTCTTCTTCTGCTTCTGGTTCTGGTTTTCCTTCTGTTTCTTCTGGTTCTTCTTCTGGTCCTTCTGGTTCTTCTGATCTTGGGTTTTCTTTCTCTGGTCCGTTCAATATGCCGCGCCCCCGCTCCCCACCGTCGGGAAATGGGGAAGACCTGCACTGAGTGGCTCAGTACAGGTTCCTCCTATCTCTTTGTCTTTGTCTTCGGTTTCTGGTCCTGTTTCTAGTGTCTCTTCTGCGCAAGGTTTTTCAGATCATTTGGTTGTTTCATGTCCTGTATCTGATAAAAATAAAATCTGTAAAACCTACGCATTAGTTGACACTGGAGCTTCTGGAATCGCATTCATTGATGAGAGATTCGTATGCCACCACCAACTTCCCACCTCCCTGCTCGCCCAACCCCGAAAACTACAAGTCATTGACGGGAGAGAAATCTCCTCCGGTGATATTACCCACACTGCACAACTATCCCTCCGTATTCAAGGTCACTTCGAAAACATCACCGCTTATGTCACACGTCTTGGGCACTACCCTGTAGTCCTTGGTATCCCCTGGATGTGTCGACATAACGTTAAGCTCGATTTTGCCAAGAATTCCATCCTATTCGACTCCCCTCACTGCCTCCGCCAATGCAACGATGAACCCATCCCCGCCTATGTCCAAGGTATCTCCAGCCCGCTGCCCGCCACACATGATCTAGAGATAGAGAGAGTGTCGGCGGTCACCTTCCTGGAAGAGACTAAGGACTTGGAGGTTTTCGTAGCCATGTTCAACCCTGCACAGTCACCCCCACTCTCAGACCCTACCACTCTCTTCCCGGCAATTCACCACCAATACCTGTCTCGCTTTCAGGAAGAGGGAACAAAGAAACTACCACCACACCGCCCCTACGATCACCACATCAGGTTAAAAGAAGGAACGGAACCCCCGTTTGGCCCCCTATATGGTATGTCCCGTGATGAATTGACTACGCTGCAGAAACATTTGGAAGAAGAAGTAGCATCGGGACGAATGGACCCGAGTTCATCTTCGGCTGGTGCCCCTGTCTTGTTCGTTAAGAAACCGGGAGGCGGCCTCCGTTTTTGCGTCGACTTCCGAGGAATCAACGACCTCACCATCAAGGATCGTTACCCACTGCCCCTATCCAAGGAAACGTTCAACCAGATCGGCGCGGCGAAGTGGTACACCAAACTCGACCTCCGGGCAGCCTATAACCAGATTCGGATAGCCGCGGGGGATGGGTGGAAAACGGCATTCCGAACACGATTTGGGCACTTCCAGTACAATGTCATGCCGTTTGGGTTAACTAATGCTCCTGCCACGTTTCAACGATTTATAAATGATGTCCTCCGTCCCTTCCTCGATCGGTTTTGTACCGCTTACCTGGATGATATCCTAATCTATAGTAAGGATCTGGAATCACACATCGACCATGTTAATCAAGTCCTACAGGCCCTCACGAACAACGACCTGTACTGCGCTCCGGAGAAATGCGAATTCCATGTGCAGGAGACCAAGTACTTGGGACTATTAATCACCAGAAAGGGGCTGGAAATGGACCCCGCGAAAGTTGAAAAGATCAGGGATTGGAAGGCGCCGCGGAATGTGAAGGATATTCAGGTATTTACTGGGTTTGCAAACTTCTACAAGCGATTCATCAGAGGGTACTCCGAGATATTGCTACCTATCACAGCCCTCACCCACAACAACACCCCGTTCGTCTGGTCACCTGCCTGTCAAGCGGCCTTCAATCATCTGAAGGTGGCATTCACCTCGTACCCGGTTCTCCGTCACTTCGATCCTGAGAGACGTATCATTGTGGAATCTGACGCCTCTGACTTCGTCTCCGGAGGAGTCCTCTCGCAATTCGACGATTCTGGAATCCTGCATCCGGTAGCATATATGAATAAGAAACACTCCCCTGCGGAATGCAATTACGAAATATACGACAAGGAATTATTGGCCATCATCCGTTGCTTCGAAGAATGGAGAGCGGAGTTAATGTCCACCGTGGAAACCATCGAGGTACTGAGCGATCACCGCAACTTGGAATATTTTATGACCAAGAAGCTTTTGAACCGACGCCAGGCCAGATGGTCTGAATTTCTATCACGTTTCGACTATAAAATCACGTACCGACATGGAAAGAAGGGTGGAAAACCGGACGCATTGACCAGGAGGTCACAGGATATGCCTGAGGAGGGGGATGAGCGCCTGACTCACCAAAGTCAGACAGTGTTGAAGTCCCAGAATTTGGGAAATCTGGGTTTGTTGGCGACAACCCAGTCCTTACAAGGACTGTTCCCCCTAGAAGATTTTTTTAAACAAGCGTATATCACTGACCCATTCCCAAACAAGATACTGGAACTCCTCCGAACAAGCGCAAAACACTCCCGAGACATAACCTTAGCCGAATGTTCAACTCGTGAAGGGTTGTTAACATATCGCGACAAGATCTATGTCCCTAACGACCAAGCTCTCCAGCTTCATCTCCTAAAAGAACACCACGATGCGCGGTCGGCTGGTCATGTCGGAAGAGCGAAGACCTTTGAACTACTCGCACGCACCTACTACTAGCCTACGATGCGCAAGTCTGTGGAACGATATGTCCGCAACTGCCATACCTGTAGTATAAGCAAGACATCTCGGCACGCCCCCTTCGGAGTTCTGCGCCCCCTACCTGTACCTCAGAAACCATGGACCCACATATCAATGGACTTTGTTACTGGTCTGCCGGAGAGTAAGGGTAAGGATGCCATTCTAGTCGTGGTTGACCGCCTGTCCAAGATGAAGCACTACATTGCCTGTAACACAACTACCGGATCGGAGGACCTCGCACGTCTGTACATCGACCATGTCTGGAAACTACACGGCTTACCCTCCTCCATTGTTTCCGACCGCGGCACCCAATTCACGTCGAAGTTCTGGAAGTCTCTGTGCAAGGCTCTGAAGATCACGGTAGCTATGTCCTCTGCGTTCCACCCCGAAACTGACGGCCAAACGGAACGAGCCAACGCGGTAATGGAACAATACCTACGGAGCTACGTATCCTACCAACAGGATGACTGGACCGACTGGTTGCCTATTGCCGAGTTCACCGCTAACAACGCCGCCTCTGAAACCACGCAAGTCTCCCCGTTTATGGCTAACTATGGTTACGACCCGCGCTTCACGGAAGACTTGACCACATCGGCCTTTGGCAACCAGCAACAGGATGTCAACGCCTTAGTTAAACGGATGTCAGAAATCCAGGAACACCTCCGAGCCGAAATGCGATACGCCCAGGACCGACAGGAAACCAATGCCAACCAACATCGAACACCTGCCCCCAGCTATAAGGTCGGTGACGAGGTATGGCTGAATGCCAAGAACATCCAAACCACTCGCCCCTCCCGGAAACTCGACTGGAAACGACTGGGAAGATTCAAGATCAAGAAGGTCATCAGTCCTAATGCCTACGAACTCGACCTTCCGGCATCGATGAAGATTCATCCTGTCTTCCACGTATCGAAATTGGAACCTTGCGCCACGGACCCTCTACCAGGACACATTCCTCCCCCATCTCCTCCTGTTGTCGTTGAAGCTGAGGAAGAGTGGGAACTTGACAAGATTCTAGACTCCCGGATTCGATATAAACGTCTCCAGTACCTGTGCAGTTGGAAGGGATACGACGCCCCTACGTGGGAATACTCGGATAACATCACCAATGCTCCTCGCCTTCTTGCTCGCTTCCATCGTCTATACCCTACGAAGCCTGGACCTGTCGGAGTTCTCGCGGAGCTCGAACCTAGAGAGGGGGCTGCTATAACGGCCCAACCGCCCCCACCTGCCAGGCCGTCGAGAACGTTGAGGGATCGAGTTGTTAGGTGAAGGATCGATCATCTCGGAATAGGATAGACAAGTTAGGAAGGTGTTGGGAGGACAGGGTCAGCGCTAGGCGCTTCGGGTTAGGAGTGCGGAAGGAAAGGATCGGGATCGGTTATGGGAAAAGGTGTGGGTCGCGGGTGTGAGTCATTGGGATTAGTCATCGTGGGATTTCTTTGGATATATATTAGGGGTCTCCCTCGCTTCGTCTATGTTTCTCTTCTCTTCTTCTTTCCTTACGCAACGTCTTCATTTGTATTCAGAATAATATATTTTCGGACTCCCCTAGCCTATCACGCTAGGCGGATCCACTCCTAGTTTCGGTTGCTATTATATTTTGTCCGATCGGTATTCGAGCCCGATCTCCTGTCCAGTCCTCGAACGTATCCTGAGTCGATTCTCGTCTCGGTACTGTTTGTTTAGTCCTAGAACCTCGCCCCGTTAGAGAAAGATACATATAATATGGACGAAAAGGGGTTTATGATGGGCATGTGTGCAAAAGTCAAAGTCATTTGGCGAGCAGGACGTAAAAATCCACACCTAACATATTCCGGGAATCGCACATTGGTGACAGTGATTGAAGCTATTTCTGGAACAGGAGTAACATTACCTCCTATGATTGTCAATCAAGGTACGGCTCATTATAAAGGCTGGTATGCAGGAGTTGAGGATCGAGATATTGCAACATTTGCATATTCCCCAAAAGGTTGGACAGATTCAAAGCTAGGGATGGATTGGTTGGTTGGAAACTTTGATAAATATACATCTGAAGCGTAAGTACTACCTACCAATCCGGAGCACCGCACGCCGAGCATTGTGGAGCGCCGAGCAATGTGGAGTGCCGCATGCCGAG
The DNA here is from genome assembly GCA_024521645.1 of Morchella snyderi. NCBI lineage: Eukaryota > Fungi > Ascomycota > Pezizomycetes > Pezizales > Morchellaceae > Morchella > Morchella snyderi. The sequence goes on along the minus strand of JAJJXB010000032.1, from coordinate 736,333 downwards.
CAATGTCCAGCGCCGCACGCCAAGCATTGTGGAGCGCCGAACGCTGACCAATGTCCAGCGCCGCACGCCGAGCATTGTGGAGCGATGAGCAATTTGGTGCGCCAGACGCCGAGCAATGTCCAGCGCCGTACGCCGAGCATTGTGGAGTGCCGAGCAATTTGGAGCGCCGCATGCCGAGCAATGTCCAGCGCTGCACGCCGAGTATTGTGGAGCGCCGAGCAATTTGGAGCGCCGTATGCAGAGCAATGTACAGCACTGCACGCCGAGCATTGTAGAGCGCCGATCTAACGGGGCGGGGTTCTAGAACTAAACAAACAGTACCGAGACGATAATCGACTCAAAATACGTTCGAGGACGGAGACAGGAGATCGGGCTTGGATACCGATCGGACAAAATATAATAGTAACCGAAACGAGGAGGGGCTTCACCTAGCGTGATATGCCAGATGCGACCCAAATGAATTACTCTGAATACAAATGAAGACGTTGCGTAAGGAAAGAAGAAGAGAAGAGAAACATAGACGAAGCGAGGGAGAGCCCCAATATATATCCAAAGAAATCCCTCAATGACTAACCCCAATGACTCATATCCGCGACCCACACCTATTCCCATAACCGATCCCGATCCTTTCCTTCCGCAATCCTAACCCAAAGCGCCTAGCGCTGACCGTATCCTCCCAACACCTTCCTAACTTGTCCATCCCTAACCGACACGATCCGATCCTTCACCTAACGACTCGATTCCTCAACGTTCTCGATGGCATAGCAGGTGGGGGCGGTCGGGCCGTTATAGCCGAGCATTGTGGAGCACCGAGCAATTTGGAGCGCCGCATGCCGAGCATTGTGGGACGCCGCACGCCGAGCAATGTTCAGCGCCGCACGCCGAGCATTGTGAAGCGCCGAGCAATGTGGAGCGCCGTACGCCGAGCATTGTGGAGTGCCGCACGCCGAGCAATGTCCAGTGCTGCACGCCGAGCATTGTGGAGAGTTAAGCAATTTGGAGTGCCGCACGCCTAGCATTGTGGAGCGCCGCACGCCGAGCAGTGTGGAGAGCTGCAATTATAAAACTATTATTCGTTGAATAGTACTAATTGAATTATAGGGCACAAGACAGATGGCGTCTTCTAATACTTGATGGACATGCATCACATACCACTTGGGAGTTCTTTGATTATTGCCTCAACAATAAAATCATTCCTTTCTGCCTACCTTTGCATTCCACCCACCTATTACAGCCACTTGACGTCGGATTATTTGGCCCATTACAAAAGCATTATTCCAATGTTTTAGATGAGACTATGGAACAGTCTGGGGGTGATACCGGCATAAATAAGGGTACCTTTCTAAAGTACGTAACTGTGGCCAATGCGCTGTGGTTTTTCAGAGTCTAAAATGTATCAGGTACCTATTTGAAGCTAGAAGAAGAACCTATACCTCCCATAATATTTTATCAGCATGGGCAAAAACCGGAATATTGCCTCTTAATCCCCGCCGGGTTTTACAGCCAACCCCCATTAGCCTGAGTGCACCAACTGGCATCCTTCTAGTTTCGGGACCTACCACTCCCAAAAATACCAGAATGGCGAGGTCTACTTCTAGTCAAGCATTAGCACTAATAAGAGGAGGCTCAGAAAGCGCGGAAAAATTGCGTGCTCTAGTGAAGCAACTAGACAAAGGCTTGCAAATATCTTTAACAGAAAAGGAAAATGGCGACCATGTACACTCTCAGTTTAGAAAATCGGTAGCCAAAAAAGCGAGCCAAGTATCCACAAAAGATAGAAAACAACTGAGTAAAGCGAGAGTAATTACTACCGAGGATGTGGAGAGACTTAGAAAAGCTAGAGATGCTGCGGACAGTAAAAAGACGGCGAAGGCTTTGGCTAAGGAAGTCAAAAAAAGGTCATTGGGCAAGAGGGTTACTATAATCGGAAATATTTCTGTACATTCTATAGTAGATACTAGTCTAGATGAGGTTGAGGAGGTGGAAGATTCAGAGTGGTCAAAGGTGATAGTTGAGAATACTAGCAGTAGAAGGTCATGTAGGAAGAGGGTACCTTCAAAAAGGGTTCAGGATTAATTTTTATATCTCTAGGATTAACAAAAAATAAACCGTATTTATTTGGAGGGCAATCATGGTACCACTTATTATTATCACTGTCGTAGATCATATGTGTGGGCACCACTCGTGGCAATGATCGAGGGTGCGCAAAAAAAACCGATAGCGGTCGGTTACCCGGTCACGGGCGGCTTCCCAGTCAAATACGTTACCAAGCAATTGTGGTAGAAAACCGGTATCACTATAGGAAAAGAATAACCCAGAACACACAACGAGGGTACGTGTATAATCTAATATCAACGTAGAATTTATATGCAAACTGAACAATTCTAAGGGATGACCTTTCGCTGGCCTGGGCCACCCAGATGAGAGAGCTTATATCCGCTACATAGAGAGCCACATTGGATGGCTCGATAAAGAGTCAGTCCGTCCGTGAATGGCGGATGCGGTGGATAACCTAGAACACCGATCTTGAAAACCCAGTTCCGGATCTCGAACACCCATTATTCGTATATTTATCTATCATAACATAAAACCACTGTTTATCACTTAAACCGAGTCATAACTGTCAGGATAAACAGTTAGTTCATTTAGTACGGTTAGTGACAGAGGTTTAATAGTTGGTACAGTTTTGTCTTCACTTTCAACCGGTTTGTCCTGCTGGAAAACCTGGTTTAATAAGATCTAATATGCTACACTTTTGTGGAAAAACAAGTATAGATACATGTATCTAACTCCTTCGAACCACCAAGGGTGTATGAACACCTCGAAGCCAGGGCCTGCGTATTTAGCCAGGGCCAGATATTGACCCCCGCCCGGCCCGGTCCATAGAATCAAACTTATGGCCCGGCCCGGCCAGTCAAGAAATAGCCTGGCGGCCCGTCTCAACCCAGAGTCCATTGATGTCCCTGCCGTTGACCGCACATGGAAAGAATCACCCAATCGATTAGTGTTGGGGACTTTTAGAGCCATTCTACTGCCCCCTCGGCCATACTACATACGTCATTAAGTAGGTGCAAGGGTGGCAATGGTCACTTTACACACTTCATGGCTAAACAGAAGACTAAGGCGGAATATTTAACGTGTTTATTCTAACTAAGCAATAATATCGAGTAAGGCCATCGACCAATGCATCTTCCTAACCTCGACAAAACCCCGCCCCCAAGGACCGAGGTTCGCCTTTCCAGCGACCCTGCCATCCCTCCCACACTCGGCCACCAATTTCCTCACTGCATTGGCAACCTCCAGACAGCCATATCCAATGCCATTGCGCCACATAAGCTGGTCTTTCGTTTCTTGAGGGCAGACGCGGACCGCAATCTTGAGGTTGGGCTGCTTCCCGTTGGTCCAGAGCTTGGTGCATGTTTTGCCGGTTGGGGGGAGACTGTGGCGTTTAGCGTAACAGTCGATGTAGAAGTCTTACTGGGAGAGGAACGGTTCAATATCGGCGATGGGGACAGTGTTCTCGTAAGAACAGACGGTTTGCGGGTGGCTAACCCATTGGGCAAGAGCAGAGACGGCGAGAAGGAGTAGAGCGAGCAGAGAGAAGGTGCGCATGGCTGCGATAGTCTTAGGATGTTGATGGAAAAGGAATGGGGTATTTCTAGTGGTGTCGGTTACTCTTTGTGAGAGGAGATAGGATAGACCGAGGGAGAAGATAGACATTTGTAATCTCTTCTGATGGGTGGTTCATTGAATGGGTTTAGATCTCTCTCCGTTTGCTAAGAACTGTTCTGTCCCATCCGCGGGTTCTACCGATACACCGGACATCCATTGAATGGGTATCACGTCTAACGCACCGCTTTTCTATTCCGGAAGCCTGTTGGATGAGTAACTCAGTCGCCGGACCTTTCAGGGGATAGTTGAACTGGTACACTGGGCTCTATGATCGCAACGCCCGAAACAGTAAAATTAGTACACTGGACATATGGTCCGGTCGCAGCCCCCATCTTGACCCGAGATACCTGAGGCAAGAAAATGATAAGCAGGAACCCCTTAACAGAAGCTTTTGAATTTCTTATATCCTGAATGCAGGGCTCCTGTAGAGTTTTCAGAATTAATGAAATCTCTCACTGAATATGGTTCTGGACATTAACAGCTATCTCGCGATATTTGAAGGTTCGGGCAACGAAGTCCGAGGTTTCATGTGTTCCATATGCATCTCTGATATTAGTACAGTATATCAATTTCTCCGGTCAACGGGTGGCATCCACGAATGGGATAGAACAACCACACCTACAGAATACAATCAATATTTCTTTACCCCAGCGAAGTCAAAGGTTTCAGCCAAGCGACAGCCAAACGACAGCAAAAGAGATGATGAGGTTAGTTCTACCCTATTACACTGAACCTTACTTACCTCCTTTGCACAGCTGCCGGCTCCGTTTCGTTTCGTTTCTCTGCTGCTCACCATGCCTTGGGCCCTGGCTTGGGGATGCTTTTGTCTACACTAGTATGGTGGAGCTCGCTCTGCCCTGGGTGCGCTGGAGGAGCCTGTACTAGCATGAAGGAGCGGGCTCTACCCTGTGTGAGCCCGTTGTACCCCGTGAGAGCTCACTCTGCTCTGGCTTCGCCCACTGTACCCTGCGGAGTCCGCTCTGCCCTGGGCTTACCATGCTGCCCTGGGAACGCTCACTCCGCCCCGGGCCGGCCTGGTGTAGCCCGCTTTGGCATGAGGTAGCTCGCTCTGCCATGGACCAGATGATTGATGGCTACGAGCCGAGCGAGCTCGAGCGTTAAGGCTGAGCACCTGTTCGGCCCCGGAGGCGAGGACCGGACCGACTACGGGCTATAGTTGGTGTTGAGCAGGTATCCGGGACTGAATACAGACTACGGGGCTAGGACTACCGCCTATAGCCTGGATTATAGGATTGCGGCTTGGCATAGGCGGTGGCGCTGCCATGCTGATATCTATACTCCTACAGTCAGCTACAGTCCTGCGTAGACATCTACAGTCTGGCATTGATATCAACCGATATCTTTGTGGTCCTAGCACTGATCTACAGTCTGCAAGGTTAAACAGTTCTCCAACTCGAAACCCCGGTATATGAGCCCAATATTTCAATTCTCCCACACTTATACTTTAATTTAGTCCCGGGCCTGAGAACTATACAAGCTGGCTACCAAACAGAGCTATCACCCGGCCAAATGGAAAAGAGCAGTGGGAGCAATCATACAAAAACCAGGCAAGGAAGACTGGACAAAAGCGAAAGGGCAGAGACCCACTCTTTACTCAACACATTTGTGAAAAGCCTAGAATGCATTTGCCCTTATAAGCTGGTAGAAGGAGAAAGAGGGGGTTTGAGCTTACATGAATCGGAGGGTAAAAGGTAATATGAGCGGAAGAATGATTGGGGCACACACTCCATTGGGCGAAAAAAATGAAGGCAGATGGGAAAAAGGTATTATTGGTAGGCATATACAGCGAGAACCAAAAAGTGATCGGACATGCCTTGCTTATAAATGTGACACACTTGGGGATGTCGATTCCCCGTTTGCAATTGATCACGCCGGCGTTTGCAATTGATCACGCCGGCGTTTGCAATTGATCACGGCGCTTGCAATTTACGATATGGGGGGATATAAAGGCTGAGGGTCAACCTCGAGGCTTCACTACTCAGGCTGCCAGTAGCAAAACAGCTTGAGACATCACTGTAATCAAGCCAGATTAGAAGCCATTGGCAAAGAGATCTCAAAACTCTAAAGCCCAACACTCCATGATAATTACCCTCTATGAGGAGGGGTACCCATTCAAAAAGGAGTCGCGAGAACAGGTGTGACTAAGAGTACATGTTTTTCAATTGTCAAACACGACAAACCGCACAGAGAAATCGGTGCAAAAACCCCTACACTAAGAATCCAGCTAGAAGTATGTGTCCATTGAAGCTTAGCTTCAGAGAGAGACGTTTACTCATATTGCGTTGAACCATTTTCACGAAGCTTATTAAGAATTTATAGTCGTCGCACAACGAAGAAAGAAGTTTGGGAAGGAGAAGGATTAGTAATCGGGTTATTGTTGGTTATGTTTTCTTTCGTTGAGTTTTTGTTACGCGAATTAGTCATCGAGTTTTGAAGGATATATATATGGCGGTAATTCCTCTTTGCTCTTTCCTACTTTTCTCCTTATCCGAACTTCCTGTTACATAGGGAATAAATTCTATTTCTTGCGTTCAAATCTTCAAGAAAACAAGTCCTATAAACTCTCAGTTGTGCACATTGGTCTCAGGCTTAGTCTTGCTCTCAACTAGCGCAACTTGAACTGTTTAACCCTATTTTCGTTCGTTTCCTTCAATATTCTATTGTGGGGAAACTTCGTTTTGTATCCATCCGTACCAACCCCTATGAATTCCGGATCCTAATCCTGATCCCATACAAGGTGAAGAGTTCTCACTCAAATGACCCTAACTCAGCTTCTGCTGTTCTTTAATCGAGAACCTCTCAACCGCTCCTTCGGTTAGTTCAAGTCAGCCCATAACATTAAGTTCAGATCCCCTCACACCAACCGGCACAGCACCATGTCCTGCCCTGACTTGGCCGCCGTCTTGAGTTGCCTGTCGAATTTTTTCCGGGAGACCACTCCCCCGCAATCAGAGGATGGTGTGGAATGGAACAAGACATACAACCTTATGGAGGACTTTCTTACCACCCTCACCACCATCGCCACCACCAAACCTACCATCCCCGTTCCCGAACTTGTCGTTCCTGCTCCTGCCACCATTAATATTGCCTATCAGAAGGACCTAGCTGAGCTCAAAGCCAGCAACAAATACCTTTCCTGGTCTCTTGAAGCCTCCTCTGCTGACCTCCTCAGCTCTTAGTTCAAGCCCGAGTCCGTCCAAGCTGAGCTCAAGACCAGCCTCCTGTCCTCTGCCGTCTCTGCCGCCAATATCAAGATCCTCCTGGGGGACCTTGCCACCTGGGACAGTTCATTCAAATACTCTCAGGGGGAATTTACCCGTCTCAGCCTTGTCGGCTGGCAAAATCAATGGCTCGTAGAGCAGTAACTCCTGCCCTACACCCAAGACCTGGAGGTCTGTACCTCGTAGTTCACCCCCGCCTCTGCCTCTGCCTGCTGCCTTCAACCTCATCACTCCGGTCCCCAGACTCAGGATCCGTGCAACATCACCAACTAGCGCAAGCCCCAATCTATACCGGGCCCTCGGGATATACCTTCATTGACGCCACCTTTGCCTGGTCCTACAGACTTTCACTGACCCCCCTCCGGACTTCTCACCACCTGCAGCTGATTGAGCACCAACCAGTTGGGTCTGGCACCTTCACCCACATTCTCAAACTGGCTTTGGACATTCCAGCGTATCTGGAATATGCACAGTTCCTCATCACCAAGTTGGGTCATTACACAACTGTAATGGGTATCCCTTGGATGCCCCGTAATGGCCTAGTCCTCCTGTCTTCATCAATGCTTAGTCTCTTGCCAGCCGGTCACTGCTCAGCATATCACTTCCCAGATTTCTGTGCCCTGTGCCCCGATATATGTTGCCACACTTAAAGCGTTCCACTTCACTCCTCACCTCCATGAAGGAAGACGTATGATGTTCTGCACTTCATTGTGAGCCATTGACGCCGCTCTTGAAAACCCCGCTGACCCTCTGGCTCACAGCCCCATCAAAAACGATAGGTTTTCCCAGTTGTTCCTGAAGACTGCCACTAATGCTCTTTTCCTTCACTGTCTCCATGACCACGAGACTACCCTGGAACCCAAAATGTCACCTCCCCTCAGACCCATTTACAATATGATCCGAGCTGAGCTCCTGGCCCTCCTCAATTACATCTGTGAGGACATGGCGAATGGTTTCCTCAGTGTCTCTGAGTTCCCCACCCGTGTCCCGATCCTGTTCTTAAAGAAATCCAATGGCACTCTACGCATGTACATGGATTATCGGAAGCTCAAGACAATCACAATCAAGAACCGCCTCATTCTGCCCCTGTTCTCTGAGACCCTTATGAACATGTCTAATGTTAAGAATTTAACCAAGCTCAACGTGCAATCCGGTTACAACTAGATCAGAATCAAGGAGGGATTCGAATGGAAAACCACCTTGCGGGCCCGCCTTGGTCACTACCATTTCAACTCAATGCCACTTGGACTCACCAATGCCCTTGTCCCCAGCCAGCACTGGATCAACAATTTTCTGCTTCCGAGTCTTGAATATTTCTGCACCGCATACCTGTATGACATCGTCATCTACTCCGATGATATGGGGCAGTATAGGGAACATGCCCGGAGGATTCTGATTTTACTGGAGCAAAACCAGGTATACCTGAACTCCAAGAAGTGCGAGTTCCACGGTCAGGTGACAACATATCTCGGCATGATCCTCTCCCCTGCCGGCATCAGCATGGACCCAAAGAAGGATATCAAATTCCAATGGACCCCTCTGGCAGACCAAGCATTCCGGAACCTGAAATAGCCCTTTACCTCCGCCCCAATCCTCAGACTCTTCGACCGGGCCAAGGAAATGATCGTAGAAACTGACACTTTCAACTACGCCTCCACTGACATCCTGTCCCAGTGTGATGATAAAGTAAACCTGCACCCAGTGGCATTCTTCTAAAAGAAGCACTCCCCTGCGGGATGTAACTACAAGTTCTATGGAAAGAACTTCTTGCAGTAATTAAGTCCTTCACGGAATAGCGCCACTACCTTGAACCTACACAGTTTGATATTAAGGTCATTAATGATCACCAGAACCTGGAGAATTTTATGTCAACCAAGATATTGAATCATGGTCAATCGCGCAAGTACGAATTCTTGTCCCGTTTTAATTTTGTCATCCAGTTCAGAACAGGAAAACAAGAAGGAAAACAAGAGGGAAAACCAGATGCTTTGATTAGAAGATTAGGAGACTTCCCTAAGTAGGGGAATGAAAGGTTGAAGCAACAGAGTCAGGTAATTTTGAAACGCAAAGATTTAGAATGCGGGATCAATATAAGTTTGTTAGCAAGTACTTAATCAAATGGACCCGGTGGAAGAATGTCCCTCGCCGAAACCTTATTGGCTCAAACTTACCAAATAGATAGTTTCCTCCTAGAAGTCTTTCCATGCTTGGCAATTGAACCAAACACTCCCGGAAAATATTGTTAGGCGAATGTTTCAAGTCCCCGCAATGTGTCCTCCTGTATTGAGGGCTCATCTACGTTCTCTACCACGATGAATTGAAACTCTGGTTCCTGCAAGAGCATCATGACAAGCCCTCTGCTGGTCATTCCGGAGGAGCCAAGACCCTGCAACCTCTGTCATGTAGTTACCACTGGCAAAGCATGAGGAAGTACTTTGACAAATATATTTTGAACTGTAATACCTGTTGCCGTAGCTAGGCCCCCTGCAATAGACCCCAAGGTGTCCTCCGCCCACTCCCGATTCCTGATGGCCCGAGGACGGCCTGTCAATGGATTTTGTCACCGACCTTCCGGAAAGCAACAGTTACAATGCAATCCTGGTAGTAATTGACCGCCTGAGCAAAATGGGACATCTGATGCCGACCACCGCAAAATGCGAAGCCCCTGCCGTTGGCGAGCTATTTGTGAACTACATTTAGAAACTGCATGGCATTCCCAAAACCATTGACTCGGATGGTGGAACGCAACTCACCTCGGACTCCCAGAAATTGTTCTGCTCCCGCCTGGAAATCTTACTTCGGTCTCCGACAAACTTCCACCCCCGGGTGGATGACCAGACAGAAAGAATGAATGTGGTGACAGAACAATACCTCCACACCTACTTCTTCAATCAAAAAGATAACTGGTCTTTCTTCCTACCTATTATGGCGTCATGAGAAGAGTTAGGATATTGTGTTGTGGCATGAAGAGCAGTGTGTGGCAACAGTCTAAGAATTACTCATATGGGTTTCTCTTCTGTTCTGTTGTATTGTACATTAATATATGAGTCATACTCGTACAGGGGTTGTTTGGCTATATAAAGGGTTCTGTCTCTTCTCGTTGTCTTTTTATTTCCTTCCCTTTTCTCTACACGCAATCTCCTGTATTTTAGCAATATTGATAGTTTATTCCTATATAGTTTAATGTCTACGATCTCTTGGTCTCGTCGGCCAAGATAGTTTCAAGGTACTTCGCTTGCTTAGAGTCTACCTCTAAGCCTCCTATTTCAGTTGTGTTCATTGGACTCTTTGCCTACGTCTACAGTCTCTATATAACATTGCCAATTGCCTAGGCTGCCACAAAGAACCACGTAACTATCCCCGTTTGAAGCCAAATATGGAAGCCAAATCTGTTATGGTGTCGTAACGGGTATTAGAATAATAGGTTGTAGCGTGAAGAGAAGTGTGTTGGCAACGATCGGGGGATGAGTCATATGGGTTTCTATGTGTTTCCATTAGGTTCGATCATGAGTCAGACTTGGACAGGGGTTATTCGGTTATAGAAAGGGTCCTGTCTGCACTCTACGTCTCGTTTCTCTTCCTTTCCTTTTCTCTTCACGCAACCTCTTGTATTTAAGGAATATTATTAGTTTTATTCCTCCATAGTTCAACGCTTACGATCTCTTGGTCTGATCGGCCAAGAGAGTTCCAAGATACTTCGCTTGCTTAGAGTCTACCTCTAAGCCTCCTGTTTAGATTGTGTTCCTTGGACCCTTACGTCTTCGTCTACGGACCACACGTAACACTTTGCAGTTCCGAACATATTGGTCAACATACTTTCTCATTTGAGGCCAATAGTATTCCCGACTCAATAGTTCCAATGTCTTAGCCCTGCCTGGATGCCCGGCCGATGGTTTGTCATAATGTTCCCGAAGTAACCGTAAGCGAAGGTCACTTTCCTCTGGTACGTATAGTGCCCCTCATTATAGGAGTCGACCGTTTTTGTCCTCCGCGCATCCGGCCAAAGATATCCTCTTTGAGTGTTTAACCCCATTCCGTAGTAGGGCCACGATTTTGTTTGGGAAACTATCGATCTGGTAAGCATTCGTAAATAATTCCTCCACAGTGGACATTCCTTCAGTGGATTTATTTATCAAAGAACCCGCGAACAAACTTAGCTTTGTATCCAAATTCTTGATTTTCAGAACCACCTGGCTTTGGTGGGCCAGTTGTTCGTCCCCCTCTTTAGGGAGGTCTCCTGGCCTCCTAGTCAAGACATCCGGTTTTCCTCCTTGCTTTCCTGGGCGAAATTGAATAACAAAATCAAAAGTGACAGGAATTCCGACCAACGTGCTTGACGAAGATTTAGTAGCTTGGTTGACATAAAGTATTCCAAATTCCTATGATCTGTTAGAACTTTGATGGGGAATCTGGATCCTTCGAGGTTGTGTCGCCAGGCTTCGATACGTCGAATGATCGCCAATAGTTCTTTGTCGTATATCTCGTAGTTACATTCTGCCGGCGGGTGTCTCTTGTTGAAGAATGCTACCGGATGTAGGATCTCTTAGTTGTCACGTTGTGAGAGCAATTTTTAACCGCGTTACCCCCCAGTGGGAGGGGGAATACGAACGTATAGGTGCCGAAAGCCGCCAACACCACGTCAATTGGAGAAATCTTAAGCAGGGAGTCTTATCATAGGCATACACACAGGCGTCACCCCGTGGCGTTCCCCACCGCTTGGCATATCTTCACTCGGATGCGTCCAACCTATCGAGACTACGCACCACGGCCCACAACCTTGCTGAAGGGCTGCTTCCCGTAAGCCGGCTGTACTATTGGGTTAGGATTTTCCCCAGTACTGCTTTCTTGGTCAAAACCGGCTAGCCAAACTCGCGCGAATCACACTGACGCGCTAACCACCGCCCAAGTATTTCCTCACCACAGCTGAGAAACTCAAGCGGCCCCGGGTGTCCTGTTCACTTGCTCAAGGTGATCGGATGGTTTTTGGTACCGTGCTCCCGGGAGACTGGCGATGAACCCAGCCAAGATAACCCCGCCACGCCCCCGCGCCAGAGCACGATCGAAGACGTTTTGTCGGGTTTTTCTCTGGATCCATTTCGATACCTTCCGATGATAATATAAGGCCCAGATACTTAGTCTTCTGAACATAAAACTCACATTTCTCTGGTCGGAGGTGGGCCTTCTTGGCATATAGTAGCTCGAGTATCTTCCGAACATGGACTTTATGTTCCTCCAAAGTTTCCGAGTAGATCAGGATATCGTCTAAGTAAGCGGTAATGAATTGGTCCAGATGAGGACAGAGAATGTTGTTGATCCATCGTTGAAACGTAGCAGGAGCATTCGTTAGTCCAAACAGCATGACTTGGTACTCGTAGTGACCGTAACATGTCCGGAATGCAGTTTTCCATTCGTTCCCTTCGGCTATCCGAATCTGGTTGTATCCCCACCTTAGGTCGAGCTTTGTGTAGTATTTTGCCTGCGACAATCTCGCCCACGTTTCTTCCATTGACGGGAGAGGGTATCGATCCTTCACCGTAATTTCATTTAGTCCCCGATAGTCCACACATAGTCTTAGTGTTCCGTCGCTTTTCTCAACAAAGGTGATTGGTGCTCCAGCCGGTGAAGTACTACTTCGGATTACTCCTCGCGGAAGGTTCTCTTTGATGTATTCCCATAGAGCCTTGAGTTCCACTTGCGTCATGCTATACGTGGGTTTAAAGGGCGGTGGTTTATCCCCTTGTAGTACTATGTGGTGGTCGTAATGGATTCGGTGTGCGGGTAGTATCGACGCATCGGCTTCTTCAAATAGTGGTAGCAGATCATGATTTTCCGAGGGAACAATCTTCCGAATATCGATTGGTGTCTGATCCAAGGCCGAGAGAAGGATTCAGTATGCGCTTTGCTCAAGCTGTCGAAAGATCCGTTGGATCTGAACCGGAGCTTGACTGAGTCCGGAAAGATCCAACAGGTTCCATTCCTGTGCAGGTATTGAAATTCCTCGAGCCACAATTGGCTTTTTGTCGATGGAGCACTGTTCACAGCAAGCCGGTGAGTCGAAGATTAGCTTGTGTTATGGTGTCGTGACAGGTAATTGAATAATGTGTTGGGGCGTGAAGAGAATGATGGTGGCAACGGTTGGATTATGAGTCATATGGGTTTCTATGTGTTTCCATTAGGTTCGGTTCTGTGTCAGACTTGGACAGGAATTATTCGGTTATATAAAGGGTCCTGTCTGCACTCTACGTCTTGTTTCTCTTCCTTTCCTTTTCTCTTCACGGAACCTCCTGTATTTAAGGAATATTATTAGTTTTATTCCTCCATAGTTCAACGTCTACGATCTCTTGGTCTCGAAGGCCAAGAGAGTTCCGAGATACTTCGCTTGCTTAGAGTCTACCTCCAAGCCTCCTGTTTAGATTGTGTTCCTTGGACTTCTACGTATTCGTCTACGGACCCCATGTAACACTAGGTTCCGTCTCCAACGCCAACCAACACAATCTTTAGACCAACGCCTACCATGTCGACCCTAATACACTACGAGGAGTTAAATCAACAACACCAAAACTTCTTCGAACAATACGCGTGATTCGAGCCGGAACGTGCGAGCGCCCAAATGTTTAGCCTGCTAGAACGAAGTCGAGCAGCGTTGGCTCAATATGCCCAAGACCTTCAAGCTGCCTATGCACAAGGAGAAGAGGCAAAGCAGGCCTTCTAAAGGGATCTAGCGACAGTCCAACAGGCTCAGCAGCAATAGGCTATCCCACTGAAGCCCCTGCCAAATGGAGCAACAGCCCTAATCACTGGTGCTCCTACTTCGAACACTACCCATCGCTTTGAGAAGCTTTCCGACCCTGCAGTATTTCGAGGCGACTAGGACAGGGCTCGGCTACACCTATTCAAACAGCAAATGAAGATCAAACTCCTGGGGAATGCCGATCGCTTCCCAACTCTACTATCGAAACTATCGTATGCCTTCGGTCGCCTTGAGGATATCGCAGCTAGTCAGTTCCTCGCCTACACCACAAACGAAGGCATCAACCTGCCATCCATGGAACGGTTTTATGAGATCCTGGACACTGCCTTTGGGGATCCCGACCGGGTCTATACCTCTCGCAGAGCATTGAGGGACATGCGCCAACGTAACCGTACCTTCTCCGATTACTTCGCCGAGTTCCAACGACACGCTTCGGAGTCAGGGTTTGACGAGATCACTAGGGTGGAGTGCCTCTTGGAAGGAATCAGTACTGAGCTCATGGAGGCCATGGTACATCACGAGACTCCCAATACGGTTGACGGCTGCGCGACACTCCTACAACGGCTGAACAATAGGCAACGGGCGATTAAGGCGCGGCTGAATAAACGAAACCCATTTACCACCAGCAGCAGTAACCCTGTCGCCCAACGCACAGTACCTGCTGTGGTGTCCCCTTCGCGTCCCTATGTTCCTGCTCCTACTCCCGCCCCAGCAAGCCAGACATCGCCTGCGCCTACTCATCCATCGCACGCACCAGGTGGTGATGTACCTATGGATCTCTCGGGGGGCCGGCGTCGCCCCACTGCTACGGAAAGAAATGCTCGCTTGGCGGAAGGAAGATGTTTTTATTGTGGGGGGGTTGGACATCTGGTGAGGAATTGCCCCCAGGCTAGGGGACAGGGCGGAGGACAAAGAAGATATACCATGAGGGGGGCGGCAATCAAGGTGGAGGAAGGAAATGACTCGGACAATGAGTCGGCAAAAGATTTGTCCCTGGCTTAAGTAGCATAACTCAGGGACCCTTTGAGGATTTTTCTAGGATGCGTATCTCTACTTGTTCGGTATCAGAGGAGGAAATGGATGGGAATCAATTTGTAGTAACCTGTTCGATTTCCCAGAATAAAAATACTTTTGTACCCACCTTTGCTCTCATTGATACCGGAGCCTCAGGATACGCGTTTGTAGATGAATCCTTTGCACGCCACCACCACCTCACAATGACACCCTTAAAGATACCACGACGAGTTGATGTGATAGATGGACGACCTATTCAATCGGGCAAAATTACTCACTTCGTTACCCTTGATATCGACATACATGGACATCGCGAAGAAGCACCATGCTTTGTTACGAAGTTTGGATCGTATCCTATTGTGATGGGGATACCATGGATGCGAAGACATGATGTCAAGCTGAGACCTAAGAAGAACAAGTTAATATTCGACTCACCGGCTTGCTGCGAACACTGTTCTATCGACAAAAAACCTATTGTGGCTCGAGGAATTTCAATACCCGCACCGGAATGGAACCTGTTGGATCTTTCGTGACTCAACCAAGCTCCGGATCATATCCAAAGGATCGTTCGACAGCTGGACACAGGCGCACACTTAATCCACATCTCGGCCTTGGATCAGACACCCATCGATATTCGTAAGATTGTCCCATCCGAAAACCACGACCTACTACCACTGTTTGAAGAAGCCGATGCATCGATACTACGCCCACACCGAATTCATTACGACCACCACATAGTACTACAAGGGGATAAACAACCACCGTTCAAACCAACGTATAGCATGACGCAAGTGGAACTCAAGGCATTATGGGAATACATCAAAGAGAACCTTCCGCGAGGAGTAATCCGAAGTAGTACTTCACCGGCTGGAGCACCAATCACCTTTGTTGAGAAAAGCGACGGAACACTAAGACTATGTGTGGACTATCGGGGACTAAATGAAATTACGGTGAAGGATCGATACCCTCTCCCGTCAATGGAAGAAACGTGGGCGAGATTGTCGCAGGCAAAATACTACACAAAGCTCGACCTAAGGTGGGGATACAACCAGATTCGGATAGCCGAAGGGAACGAATGGAAAACTGCATTCCGGACATGTTACGGTCACTACGAGTACCAAGTCATGCTGTTTGGACTAACGAATGCTCCTGCTACGTTTCAACGATGGATCAACAACATTCTCTGTCCTCATCTGGACCAATTCATTACCGCTTACTTAGACGATATCCTGATCTACTCGGAAACTTTGGAGGAACATAAAGTCCATGTTCGGAAGATACTCGAGCTACTATATGCCAAGAAGGCCCACCTCCGACCAGAGAAATGTGAGTTTTATGTTCAGAAGACTAAGTATCTGGGCCTTATATTATCATCGGAAGGTATCGAAATGGATCCAGAGAAAAACCCGACAAAACGTCTTCGATCGTGCTCTGGCGCGGGGGCGTGGCGGGGTTATCTTGGCTGGGTTCATCGCCAGTCTCCCGGGAGCACGGTACCAAAAACCATCCGATCACCTTGAGCAAGTGAACAGGACACCCGGGGCCGCTTGAGTTTCTCAGCTGTGGTGAGGAAATACTTGGGCGGTGGTTAGCGCGTCAGTGTGATTCGCGCGAGTTTGGCTAGCCGGTTTTGACCAAGAAAGCAGTACTGGGGAAAATCCTAACCCAATAGTACAGCCGGCTTACGGGAAGCAGCCCTTCAGCAAGGTTGTGGGCCGTGGTGCGTAGTCTCGATAGGTTGGACGCATCCGAGTGAAGATATGCCAAGCGGTGGGGAACGCCACGGGGTGACGCCTGTGTGTATGCCTATGATAAGACTCCCTGCTTAAGATTTCTCCAATTGACGTGGTGTTGGCGGCTTTCGGCACCTATACGTTCGTATTCCCCCTCCCACTGGGGGGTAACGCGGTTAAAAATTGCTCTCACAACGTGACAACTAAGAGATCCTACATCCGGTAGCATTCTTCAACAAGAGACACCCGCCGGCAGAATGTAACTACGAGATATACGACAAAGAACTATTGGCGATCATTCGACGTATCGAAGCCTGGCGACACAACCTCGAAGGATCCAGATTCCCCATCAAAGTTCTAACAGATCATAGGAATTTGGAATACTTTATGTCAACCAAGCTACTAAATCTTCGTCAAGCACGTTGGTCGGAATTCCTGTCACTTTTGATTTTGTTATTCAATTTCGCCCAGGAAAGCAAGGAGGAAAACCGGATGTCTTGACTAGGAGGCCAGGAGACCTCCCTAAAGAGGGGGACGAACAACTGGCCCACCAAAGCCAGGTGGTTCTGAAAATCAAGAATTTGGATACAAAGCTAAGTTTGTTCGCGGGTTCTTTGATAAATAAATCCACTGAAGGAATGTCCACTGTGGAGGAATTATTTACGAATGCTTACCAGATCGATAGTTTCCCAAACAAAATCGTGGCCCTACTACGGAATGGGGTTAAACACTCAAAGAGGATATCTTTGGCCGGATGCGCGGAGGACAAAAACGGTCGACTCCTATAATGAGGGGCACTATACGTACCAGAGGAAAGTGACCTTCGCTTACGGTTACTTCGGGAACATTATGACAAACCATCGGCCGGGCATCCAGGCAGGGCTAAGACATTGGAACTATTGAGTCGGGAATACTATTGGCCTCAAATGAGAAAGTATGTTGACCAATATGTTCGGAACTGCGAAGTGTTACGTGGGGTCCATCGTTATGGAGTCGTGGCAGGTAATAGAATAAGGTGTGGTAATGTGTTGGGGCGTGAAGAGAAGTGTGGTGGCAATGAGTCATAAAGGTTTCTATGTGTTTCCATTAGGTTCGGTTATGAGTCAGACTCGGACAGGGGTTATTCGATTATATAAAGGGTCCTGTCTGCACTCTACGTCTGGTTTCTCTTCCTCTCCTTTTCTCTTCACGCAACCTCTTGTATTTAAGGAATATTATTAGTTTATTCCTCCATAGCCTAACGCCTACGATCTCTTGCTCTCGTCGGCCAAGAGAGTTCCAAGATACTTCGCTTGCTTAGAGTCTACCTCTAAGCCCCCTGTTTAGATTGTGTTCCTTGGAGCCTTACGTCTTCGTCTACGGATCCCACGTAACAGGAAGGTTGAAGTTCGCCATTTGGCTCTCCAGGGCTTCCCAATTTGTTTTATGCCAGAGTCGGTGGGGTACGTGTGCAGCTTTGTTGATATGCATATGGACAGAGATTTTCCGGTGATCGGATCCTGCCCCATCAGTATTGATGTTCCATCGGATGTTTTGGTCGAGGGTTGGCCCTTTTACAAAGGCAAGGTCGATGACTGTCGGGCGGTTGCCAGTGCGGGGAAAGTGTGTATGCTCCCCAGGTTCATTGATCAGGTGTAGTCGCTGTCTGTCTAACCAGTGTTTGACTCTTGTCACGTTCGTTCGGTGTGCCTCAATTGTGTTATTATATTCGTGGGCGAGGGTTCCGTACCATAATGTGTGGTGGCAATTGAAGTCCCCCATTGTTAGGCAGTTTTTAATGATGGTTATTGTTCTAGCAATGTTGGCGAAGGGTTGACTCCGGCCTGGGGAGTAAATATTGAGGCTTTGTGTTCTTTCTTCCTGGATTTCGACTATGACCGAGACAATGAAATCATCGTGTGTGAAGTGGTGTTTGGGTTTTAAGTTGTAATGTTTGCGAACGTAGGTTGCGCATTTTGGGTTGCTGTTGACAGGTGTGAAAAGGTAAAAGAATGTTGATTCCGGGGGGTGTCCGGCTGAGTTGTTCCATGATTCCTGAAGTAAAAGAAAAAATACCGACGGGTCCGTTTCTACTTCCTCCAATGCTGACTTCGTCGTGAGCTCATTTCTTGCGCAGTTCAGCTGTTGCACTAGAGCGAGGGATTGTTGGTTGTATCTAGACATTTCCCATGTCTTGGTCGTTGTCTCTTGGTGCTGCCGGTGCTGGCGCCGTTGTTGCTGGTACTTGAATTGTGCCTTGAGGAGTCGCTGGGACCTGGGTTGCTGGTACTGGGATTATGGCCGGTGGCGCTGGTGGGACCACTGGTACGGCTGAGATCATTGGTGGGGGAATTTTCTGGGGGCATCTTGGGAGAACCTGAGTTGTGCTCTTAGGGTTGCTTTGGACCTCTCCGGGCATGATCTGTCAATAGCCTTATGGGCGCCCTTGCAATTAAAGTATCGGATAGGTGTATCGGTGCATCTAACGCCTCCTGAGCATGAGTTGCATGGGTGGTTATCTGTTGAGTGGTTTCCTGCACAGTGTCCGCATCGTGCTGTTTCCTGGGAGCAGTGTTCTTGTCTGTGTCCAAATTCGAGGCAGTTCCTGCATTGGGTGTCTTCGCGGATGTTGAAGAAAGTTTCCAAGGTGCAGTGCCGGTCAAAGAGAAGTAGGGATCTGAGGCCTAGAGTTTGTAGGGTGAATGAGCCTGGGAGTGCGATGATCATGGATGAGAGCATTTTCCCATTTCTGTTTTCTGGTTTGGAGATCCATCTGGGGATTTGGGCCAGTCTAACGGGGCGTAGTTCTAGAGCTAAACAAACAGTACCGAGACGAGAATCAACTCGGAATACATTCGAGGACTGGGACGGGTGATCGGGCTTGATACCGATCAGACAGAATATAATTTTAACCGAAACAAGGAATAGCTCCGCCTGGAATAATATACCAGGTGAAACCAAAACGAATTAATCTGAATACAAATGAAGATAGATAGATATATTTATCATCGCATAGAAGCCAAAGGCTTATCGCGCGCCAACTAACCGCCAAAACTAACTAAAAGATAACTAAGTAAATACAAATGGTTACGCTCGAAGAGGGCGCAGATAACGCAAGTGGTACAGGTGAGCAGAATCTAAACGACATCAAAGAAACCTCCCCATTGTAAATAAGAAACCCAAACTTAAACTAAGCGAGCTATCCCTACCGAACCGTTCATCTAAAAAGAATCATTACTGGAACCGATGGACTTTATCTGTGTACGAACCTTAACAGAGTCACGTGGAATCAGGGCACGAAGGCGTAAAGGAGGCCAATACGAAAGCGAGGGGGTGGTGTTGAGAGTGGTGCCCTGGGAGCCTACTTGTCAGGTAGCACGGCGAT
Source organism: Morchella snyderi (assembly GCA_024521645.1). NCBI lineage: Eukaryota > Fungi > Ascomycota > Pezizomycetes > Pezizales > Morchellaceae > Morchella > Morchella snyderi. The sequence continues at coordinate 716,557 of JAJJXB010000032.1, read as the reverse complement.
TGAAGAGTGGAGGGAAGAGGGAGCGCGGCGCGAAGCTGGCTATTGAATACCCTCAACCTTGGTGTATGGGGTGGAGTCGTCGGTCCCAGGAGCAACGGCTAAAGACTGTGCCCGAGTTGTGTTTAATATGGTGTCCTCTGGAGGGGACGTGCAATAATGGATGAGCCTAGGACTCAGTGTGTGGGGTGGTCGTAATCGAAGGTGCCGACCGTGTGTTGAAGGGTGGTCTCGGAGACCGGTGGGTATTGTATCCTCTGGGGGGGACGTGCAGGAGGGGTGAGTCTAGGACTCAGTGTGTATGGGGGTTGCAATCGAAAATGCCAACCGTAATGAGGCGTGGTCTCGGGGGACCGGTAGGATTTGGGTGAGGGGAGCAGGCCGCCTCGTAAAAATTGGGGAGTTGGGGCTGCCAATTCGGTAGGTATATGGTGGTCGCAATCAGAAGTGCCGACCGGAGTTGAGGGGTGGTCTCGGAGACCAGTATGTGTGGTGAGGGGATCGGGCAGCCTCGGTTAAAAAATGGGTTGCCTGATTAAGGCCGGAAGAAAAGGAGGGGTAAGGTCACGTGAGGACCTCGGGTAAAAATTTGACAATAGTTTTGCGACCGTAGGATCGCTAACTTCCCGGGCTGTCGAGCGCTTTGGCCGTGAATTCTCGCTCCTGGAGATTACGGACAGTGTGCGAACCCGACGTGGGTGGTGCCTGTGCGATAAGCAGCCGAAAAAAGGGGGGGAACGACCGTCTGGCAGTGGCCGTCGTTTTGGCGAGGTTTTGGTGAGTGATGGACGCATCCCGAAGGCATCAACTCGGTGAAAAAGGGGGGGGAGGAGAGAGGGACACTCGTGTCATAACATGGGGAACTAGCAACCCGTATGCGAAACTAGAACTCTGGGTATACAGTTTATCGACGAGGAGGGAACCTCCGAGCGGTCGGGCTCGAGGCAAATGAAGACGTTGCGTAAGGAAGAAGAGAAGAGAAACATAGACGAAGTGAGAGAGAGCCCTAATATATATCCAAAGAAATCCTACGATGACTAATCCCAAATGACTCACAACCAGCAACCGAACATAATCCCATAACCGATCCCGATCCTTTCCTTCCGCAATCCTAACCCGAAGCACCTAGCGCTGACCGTATTCTCCCAGCACCTTCCTAACTTGTTCATTCCTATCCGACGCGATCCGATCCTTCACCTAACGACTGGATTCCGCAACGTTCTCGATGGCATAACAGGTGGGGGCGGTCGGGCCGTTATAGCCACCTGGAAATTTTCTCCGTAGTTGTTTCTGATCTCCGAGGCGACCAGTTGCCCTACTTCGATTCCATCCCCGATCGTTGTCGGGATTCCGTGTAGTAAAAACTTTGACCATTTCGAATTCGCTCTGACATCAATGACATCGATTCTCATTCTAGATAGTGCTTGTTGGATTTCTTGTTTGTAGGCCACTACTGTTTCGGCCGAGGTGTCAAATTTGGTTTCCAACACAATATTGTTACTGTTGGTCTTTCTGGCTGTGATAAAGTGGCATTTGGTGTCTGGGATGGCGGCGTTGATGCTGAGCCGGATTTCGGTGGGGTGTGCTGGCGCGGCAGCGTCACATTCTACAATGATTTCTCTGTTGACATTTGTGAATTCTGGTTTGAACAGCGGGTCTGTTTTGGCTGGCTTCTTCTTCCTTCTCTCGACGAGTTGGAAATCCACTTGGGCTAGGTGGTTGGCTCGCGCTACACTCGCAAAGGAGGGCCCTGCCTGGACCTCTTTTCCTTTTACTTTCGGGAGTGCTGGGGGAGGGGGTGCTTGTGCGTTCAGGCATGATTGGGGCCCCTGGGCTTGGGGTTGTGGGCGGGGTTGAAACGGACGGGTTTGGGGTTGAGCCTGGGCTTGGACTTGGGGTCTCTGGGCTTGGGTCTGCTGCATCGTATTCACTAGGGACCCAATTGTGGAGTGCATAGACGTGATCATTGTCGTTTATGCAGCAATCTGGTTTTGAAGTGTTTCGATCGTTCTTTTCATCGTGCTTGTGTCTTGTTCGACTTGTCCCAGCCTGTTGGAGGGTGATTCAATCCGGATGATTGCGTGCCTGATTGCCCATGTAATGTAGTTCAGGTGTTACGGGCCAACTCGGAGGAACCGGAGAAGTGTTCAGAGGTTCTCGGTTAGAGAACAGTAGAAACTGAGTCAGAGTCACGTGGGTGAAATCTCTTCACCTCGGGCAGGGTCAGGGTCAGGGTTCGGGGTTATCGGGCTTGGTACCGATAGATACTAAACGAAGATTCCTAACGATAGAATATCGAAAGGAATAAACAAACACAGGTTCAAGAGTTTCACGTTAAGCGGAACGAAAGCAATACTAAAACAGGGACCAAGGGGCACAACCGAAGGGTTATACGACTTGGGTTTGTGGAGGTATAATGGCTTCACCTGGTATGATATGCCAGGTTAAACCATTACGCGGGAATACAAAACCAAAATATATTCGTATATAACAGGAAGTTCGGATAAGGAGAAAAGTAAGAAAGGACAAAGGGAAATTACAGCTATATATATATTCTTCCCGAACTTAATGACTCATCCCTGTAACAGAAACCATTAGAAAGAAAACCCACACGTGTACAAAAACCTAGAAGAAACTTAACCAACGAAAACCTGATTACTAATCCTTCTCCTTCCCGAACTTCTCCTTGACTCTTGGCACACCATTACATCAGGTCTGTCTGGTTGTGGATTTCCTGGAGAACGAGGCTCGGGTAGAGGTAGTCCCTGCTGGGCTTGTATGGTTCATTGTAGTGATGATCTTGCGCATAGGTAGATGGGAATCCCTCGTTGTCTTGTTGAGTGTTGGGGGTTGGGTTAAGGTTGAGATCCTGAGTGCTGTCCTCTTGTGGAGGGGGAGCTGTTCCTTGGGTCTGAGTCGAAAAAAATGCCGAAAGCGAGGCCTGCGACATGATTGAGTGTCCTGTTCTCCTTGGGGCCTATAACTTGGTTTTGGATAGATTTCTTTTCCTTCCTTTCGGGAGGTCAAGACTCGAGAATTCGTCGCTTAAAGCCAGGTTGCAAAACCTTTCTTCGCTTAAAACAACAACAACGAGACCGTACAGCCGAAGAATAAAATGGTTCCGCCTAGTATAATATACTAGGGCAAACCGTAACGTGAGAATAAAATAAAAAGAAATAAAATATCCGATGGTAATAGTTGTTCGTAGCGAGTTTATATCAAAACAGAATGAAGATGAATAGATAGATTTTATATTGCTTTGAAGTACAAGACTTATCGCACGCTTTAACCGAACCCACAAACCGCCTAAAAACAAACGCGACGACAAAGGGAAAGACAAAAAGAAGAAGACAAGAGACAACGTAACCGAAAAATAGAAGATTAACCGTGAGATATCCCAAGTGTTTGCACCCCCGCTGTTAGAGAGAAAAATTTAACCGAGAAAACAGAAGAAGAAGAAGGAAATTAAACCAATCGAACTTCCTCCTCCCGGTCATCCATGTCTTCGTACCATTCTAGTAGTCTTGTATGTTTTGCGAATTCCAATATGAGATCCACCTTCAAGTTCGAGAACATCCAGTTTTCCCATATTGCCGGACCTGGAATTTTGTCGAGTAATTGTATTCGGTATTTGGCCCATTGGGGCATTCGAGGAGAGTGTGTTTTGATGAGTTTTCCATGCCGCATTGGCATAGTTCTTGTTCTGTGTAGGCGGCGTGTCGGTCGATTTTGGTCGCCTGACACCGTATGCAAGAAATGAGTTTTGCTTTTGTTAGAGTGAGCTTGCTGAGCTTCGGGCATGGTGTAAGTGTTCCGGGGCGGTGGTAATTGATTGTTTCTGGCGAGTTCCATTCTTCCAACATCCTTTCCCGGAGTTGTTTGGTTTGGGTCCATCGTGCTCGTGCGTCTCCTACCTCCTGATACGGAAGGAGGAGTGAGGCGATTCGGTGTAGGCCGGTGTCTTTTATGTTTGTTTCTTTTACCGGCAGCAATGAGGTGAGTGGTTCGTGAATGGGTATAACGGCCCGACCGCCCCCACCTGCTAAGCCGTCAAGAACGTTGAGGAATCGAGTCGTAGGGTGAAGGATCGGAGCACGTCGGTTAGGATGGATGAAGTAGGAAGGTGGTCGGAAGATAAGGTCAGCGCTAGGCGCTTCGGGTTAGGATTGCGGAAGGAAAGGATCGGGATCGGTTATGGGAAAAGGTGTGGGTCGTGGGTGTGAGTCATTTGGGATTAGTCATCGTGGGATTTGTTTGGATATATATTGGGGCTCTCCCTCGCTTCGTCTATGTTTCTCTTCTCTTCTTCTTTCCTTACGCAACGTCTTCATTTGTATTCAGATTAATTGATTTCGGTTTCACCTGGCATATCACGCTAGGCGGAGCCACTCCTCGTTTCGGTTGCTATTATATTCTTTCCGATCGGTATCCGAGCCCGATCTCCTGTCCCCGTCCTCGAACGTATCCTGAGTCGATTCTCGTCTCGGTACTGTTTGTTTAGTTCTAGAACCCCGCCCCGTTAGAATGGGATGGCTGTATGGAAGGCACAGGATTCTGGTTCCGTACTTCCGTGATCGATAGGTGAGGAGGTGCTCAAGAGGAGGTAGTCCGGCTTCTTTTAGTAGTCGTTCTTGTTTGGTCCATCGGGGGAGGCCGGTGGCTATTCTTGCTGCTTCGTTATAGAGGGGTGTGAGAGAGCGGATGATGTGGTCTGCGCCTATCCACCATGCTTCTGCGCCCCACAGTATTGTTGGAAGGAAGGCTTGGGTGATGAGGTGGTGGATGGTCTTGACCGTTGCACCAGGTTGGAAGGAAAGGGTTCTGATTCGCTGGAGGATTTGGAGGCCTTTGGCGATGGTGTATTCTATGTGTGGTCTGAAGGACAGCGTTGGGTCAATTCATACTCCGACGTATTTCAGTCGGGATTTTGGGTGGATCTGTTGTCCTGCGAGGTTGGTGTGGTTTCTTGGTTGCTGTAGTGAGGAGGAAGTTGGGCGGAAGAAGATGAGGTCGGACTTTTCCGGTTCGTACTTGATGTTGAGAGGGGCTGCTTTATGGACGCGTTCTGCCATTCTCTCATCGAGTCTCCTGGTTATAAAGCCTGGGGTCTTTGGGATCTGGACTAGGGCGTCGTCATCGATGTATGTTGTGTTTAGTTCTTTCTTTGAATTGGAGGGGTCGACTATTACCCCAGCGTATATCATGAAGAGGACTGGTGACAGGGGAGAGCCTTGGGGTAGCCCTGAGTTAAATGGCTGGGGTTCTTCTAGTTCGTGGTTGAAAAAGAATTGGAGTTTACGATTGGTGTTGAATTCTTTGCACCACCTTATTAGGTATTGTGGGAAATTTTGTTGTGTCATAATATGTGAGAGCGTTGCGTGGTTTACACAGTTAAAGGCTCCTTGAATGTCGTTTGTGAGTATAGCCGGCCGGTCAGGTATGGCCATACCTGTCGATCTCTTTTGGAGGAGGTTTTGTTGGATCGGAGTGAGGGTTCTAAGTAGGGCATCGATTGCGGAGATTGTTGGTCTTCCGCCAAATTGTTCGTTTGTCAGTGTTCCCAAGATGTCCCCCGAGGTACAGAGTCTTTCGGCCACTATTTTTTCAAGTAGCTTGCTGAAGCATTGCAGGAGGGAAATTGGCCGGTAGGACTTTGCGGAAGAGTAGTTTGATTTTCCTGGTTTAGGGATGGGGATGCACTTTGCCACTTTCCACTGTTCTGGGTGGACTGCGTGTCGGAGTATGGCTGTAAACATGTCCTGTATAAGTTGGGTGTTTGCTTTCACCACCGCCTTGATGAAGGTATATGGGATTCCGTCTGGGCCTGTCGCCGAATTGGCTGGGCATGAGTTCGTGGCTTTCAAAAGTTCTTCGGGGGTTACTGTATTAAAGGTGTCACTAAGGTCAAATGAGGGGGTTCTGATTTCTGGCAGGGGGGGGGTCGGGGGACGTCCAATTTGTGGGGAAAAGTTCAGCTCTAAGAGCTTGGCATTTCCCCGCAAATGTTTCTTCACCTTGTATGTCTGGTATGATGGAATCCTTCCTCCTTCCTGAGTTGAGGATTTTCCATATCTCGCTTCCTTTGGCCTCGTTCAGGGCCTTCTCTCTTTGTTTATTCTTGGCGTCCCTGACGGCCGCTGTCCATGTCCTATTCGCCTTCCGGAGGATTTCCTTATCTTCCGGTGCGCTTGTTCTTCTTGCTTTCCTTTCGGCCTTTTTTAGGGCTGCTTTATGTTTTGCGAGTTCGGGGGTCCACCATCTCTTTGATCTCATGTAGTTTTTGCTCATGGGGGTGACCTGGTCTATGAGTTTTTGGAGATGTTCTAGAAAGAAATCTACCGATTGTCTGGTGTTATTTTGGTCCTCCCATGCTTCGTCTGGAAGGTTGAAGTTTGCCATCTGGGTTTCCAGGGCTTCCCAATTTGTTTTGTGCCATAGTCGGTGAGGTACGTGTGGAGCTTTGTTGATATGCATCTGGACAGAGATCTTCCCGTGGTCGGATCCTGCACCATCAGTATTGATGTTCCAGCGAATGTTTTGGTCGAGGATTGGCCCTTTTACAAAGGCAAGATCGATGACTGTCGGGCGGTTGCCATTGCGGGGAAAGTCTGTGTATTCCCCAGGTTCATTGATCAGGTGTAGTCGCTGTCTGTCTAACCAGCGTTTCACTCTTGTTGCGTTTGTTCGGTCTGCCCTAATTGTGTTATTATATTCGTGAGCGAGGGTTCCGTACCATAATGTGTGATGGCAATTGAAATCCCCCATTACTAGGCAATTTTTAATGGTGGTTATTGTTCTAGCGACGTGGGCGAAGGGTTGACTCCGGCCTGGGGAGTAGATATTGAGGATTTGTGTCCTTTCTTCCTGAATTTCGACTGTGACTGAGACAATGAAATTATCGTGTGTGAAGTGGTGTTTGGGTTTTAGATTGCAGTGTTTGCGGATGTAGGTCGCGCATTTTGGATTGCTGTTGGCAGGTGTAAAAAGGTAAAAGAGTGTTGATTCCGGAGGGTGTCCGCCTGTGTTGTTCCATGGTTCCTGAAGTAAAAGAAAAAATATCGACGAGTCTGTTTCTGCTTCCTCCAATGCTGACTTCGTTGTTAGCTCATTCCTTGCGCAATTCAGCTGTTGCGCTAGAGCGAGGGATCTTCAGGTGTGGCTAGACATTGCCCATGTCTTGGTCATTGTCTTTTGGCGCTACCGGTGCTAGCATTGGTGTTGCTGGTACTTGGATCGTGCCATGAGGGGTCGCTGGGACCTGGGTTGCTGGTACTGAGATTATGGCCGGTGGAGCTGGTGGGACAGCTGGTATGGCCGGGATCATTGATGGGGGGATTTTCTGTGGGGCATCTCGTGAGAACCTTAGTTGTGCTCTTAGGGTTGCTTTGGATCTCTCCGGGCATGATTTGTCAATGGCCTTATGGGCGCCCTTGCAATTAAAGCATCGGATGGGTGTATGGGTACATCTGACGCCTCCTGAGCATGAGTTGCATGGGTGGTTATCTGTTGAGTGGTTTCCTGCACAGTGTCAGCATCGTGCTGTTTCTTGGGAGCAGTGTTCTTGTCTGTGTCCAAATTCGAGGCAGTTCCTGCATTGGGTGTCTTCGCGGATGTTGAAGAAAGTTTCCAAGGTGCAGCGTCGGTCAAAGAGGATTAGGGATCTGAGGCCTAGGGTTTGAAGGGTGAACGAGCCTGGGAGTGCGATGATCATGGATGAGTGCATTTTCCAATTTCTTTTTTCTGGTTTGGAGATCCATCTGGGGATTTGGGCCAGCTGGAAATTTTCTCCATAGTTGTTTCTGATCTCCGAGGCGACCAGTTGTCCTGCTTCGATTCCATCCCCGATTGTTGTCGGTATTCCGTGTAGTAAGAACTTTGACCATTTTGAATTTGCTCTAACGTCGATGACATCGATTCTCATTCTAGATAGTGCTTGCTGGATTTCATGTTTGTAGGCCACCACTGTTTCGGCCGAGGTGTCAAATTTGGTTTCCAACACGATGTTATTACTGTTGGTTTTCCTGGCCGTGATAAAATGGCATTTGGTGTCTGGGATGGCGGCGTTAATGCTGAGCCGGATTTCTGTGGGGTGAGCTGTCGCGGGAGCGTCGCATTCGACAATGATTTCTCTGTTGACTTTGGTGAATTCCGGTTTAAACAGTGGGTCTGCTTTGGCCGGCTTCTTCCTCTTCTTCTCGACGAGTTGGAAGTCTACTTGGGCTGGGTTGTTGGCTCTAGCTACGTTCGCAAAAGAGGGCCCTGCTTGGGTCTCTTTTCCTTTTTCTTTCGGGTTTTGTGGGAGTGCTGGAGGAGGGGGTGCTTGTGCGCTTGGGCCTGCTTGGGGCCTCTGGGCTAGGGGTTGTGGGCGAGGTTGGGGTGGACGGGGTTGGGGTTGGACTTAGGGTCTCTGGGCTTGGGTCTGCTGCATCGTATTGACTAGGGACCCAATTGTGGAGTGCATGGAGGTGATCATCGTCGTTTGTGCGGCGATTTGGTTTTGGAGTGTTTCGATCGTTCTCTTCATCGTGCTCGTGTCTTGTTCGATTTGGCCCAGTCTGTCGGAGGGTGATTCGACACGCAACATTGCGTGCCTGATTGCCCATGTGATGTAGTTCAGGTCTGTTTGGGTATGGGTGTCCTGAGGGACGATGCTTGGGTGGAGGTAGTCCCTGCTGGGCTGATATGATTCATTGTAGTAATGGTCTTGCGCAAAGGTAGATCTGAATCCCTCGTTTTCTTGTTGGGTGTAAGGGGTTGGGTTAAGATTGAGGTCCTGAGTGCCGTCCTCTTGTGGAGGAGGAGCTGTTCCTTGGGTTTGGTTTTGGAAATACCCCGAACGTGAGGCCTGCGACATGATTGAATGTCCTGTTCTCCTTGGGGCGTATAGCTTAGTTTCTGATAAATTTCTTTTCCTCCTTTCGGGAGGTCAAAACTCGAAAATTTGTCACTAGAAGCCAGATTGCAAAAAGTTTCCTTCGCTTAAAACAACAACAACGTGACCGTACGGCCGAAGAATAAAATGGCTCCGTCTAGTATGATATACTAGGGCAAACCGTAACGCGAGAATAAAATAAAAAGAAATAGAGTTTCCGATCGTAATAGTTGTTCGTAGCAAATCTTTATCAAAACAGAATGAAGACGTTGCGTAAGGTATGAAAAAGGAGAGAAGAGAAATAGAAACTAAGCGAGGGAGAGCCTGATATATACCCAAGGAAATCCTACAATGACTAATCCCAAATGACTCATACCACGCAACCGAACATAATCCCCTAACCGATCCCAATCCTTCCTTCCGCAATCCTAACCCAAAGCGCCTAGTGCTGCCCGGATCTTCCGAGCACCTTCCTAAACCATTCATCTTATCCGACGCAATTCCGATCCTTCAACTAACAACTCGATTCCGCAACGTTCTCGACAGCATAGCAGGTGGGGGCGGTCGGGCCGTGATTTTAGCAATATTAATAATTTATTCCTCTATAGTTCTACGTCCACCATCTCTTTGGCTCGTGGGACAAGAGAGTTCCAAGAGACTTTGCTTGCTTAGAGTCTACCTTTAAGCCTCCTGTTTTGGTTGTATTCCTTGGATCCTTACGTATACGTCTACAGTCCCTGCGTAACAAAGGAATGGTGGGAGTAACACATTGATCTATGCGAGTAACACACAAGATGTGTGTTACTTTTGTGCGATATACACAGATTCCATGTGTGACCAACACAAAGACACCCAGACCCAAACAGTTCTCGGTACGTATCATTACGTGTTTATAACACATAGCACCTGGACTGTGTTACCAACACATAATGCTATATACCGTGATGCCCTTCATGCCTACACCCACAACACATTCTTCTCTCGCCACTCAGCCCGCCCCCACCATCTTCCAAGCCCCAGTCTCCTGGCCAGGAAGCGGCACATGCCGACCCCTAACGCTGTCGTCCCACAGCCGGGCCCCCCGCTCCTGGATCTGGGATGACCGATCCACTGTCGCATGTAGGAGACTCACCAGCCCGCCTGCATTCAACATAAATAAGATACAGACCGTCCTGCCCCTCTGAAAGTGCACCGGACCGCACCGCTGGCTCACCCACACCCGCCCCGTCCTCGGCCCGTCACGCCCGCCAAGCCAACCGAGTGACGCCCGATGACGCACCCCCGCGCCCACTCCCTCCCGCCCTCCCACCCGCCCACGGCACCTCCACCCCCTACAGGTACACCCCGGCAAGCACCACCGACCGCACCACGCCAAAACACATCCACCGCCCAAAACGACGAAGCCACACCCCCCACATGACAAGAGACACGGTCCAAGAACGCGGGTGTGGCGGGGGGAGGGCATGGGCGCCCAGCCTCACTAGCCATTGCCTCCTCGTTAGCAGTGAGCTCATCGCTGGTGCAAGCTAATCCTGATGCAGTGTTCAATTAGTGTACGAAAAGCCGGCTGTTGTTCCTGCGCAGAAATCTTGTCCACCGTCCCGGCGGTGCGAGAGCCTTCGAGAAGGAATCGGGCGCTTTCCATCTCAGATACAACATCTGATTTTCTTTCACCCGCTTCAGACATCATCACTAGGAAACGTGTAATCTCTTCAATACAATTGGTTAAAGCACAGTCCTACCTACAGTTGGTTAAACCACAGTCCTACCTACAGTTGAAATACCGCAATGCAAATACAGAATCACCCACCCCCAACTCTATCCACACACACGGGCTCCTCAGCCATTCTCGGCTTCCCCTAACACTACACTACACCACACCACAAATGATAGCACTCTACAGATACATAGACAAAATACACCTTTAAAGAACCCTTACTCCTCCACACCTCCCTCTCCACCACCCACAGCCGGAATCGCCGGTGACGGCAACCTCAAAAACGGGAGAGCCACGCCATGCTGCGGACACTCCTCAGAATCATTACCCCACGCCTCCTGGGGCTCGAGAGGCCCCCATATGCGCCTGCTCCTTGTACCCGTAGAATGCAACTCTGGCGGCGTGAGACACGTATACTTCGTATGAATCCGCGCCGTCAGGCTACGCTTTAGGTACTCCTCCTGAGCGACAGCAATCTGCGTGAGGTAATATCTGGTGGCGCAACCTCTGCCATTACTCCCAGCAGGTGCTGCGAGATCCTGCAAGGAGCCGTTCTGCTTGTCGGTGGTCTGCACGGTGTTCCCGCTGGGCGGCGTGATGTGCTCAGAAGGAGAAGAAGATAATTCCGGTGCTGGCGCTGACGCTGGTGGTGCTCCTGCCCCTTGTTGGTTTGTACGCTGTTGTACTGGCCGCTCCCACCCATCGCAGTAGTGCGTAGCTGGTGTTCTATCCCGGTCCTCCTCCCCGTCTTCCTCCTCTTCCTCATGGATGCCGTCCAGACCCTGATGCCAGGTCGGGCCGCAGGAATCCGTGAGCCTGGCCTGAGGCTCGTCGTTGCGGGAGCGTTCAATCTCTGCCATAAGCTCATTCCACTCGGTCTCCTCCTCCTGCGATATGTCTACAGAGCAGTTGACTGTATTGGGAATCCTATACTGACCCTGCTCGCCGTCGGGGGTGTGCTGCCCCATTTCCTGGAATTCTTCCACAACCACCCGCAATTGATCTATAAGTTGGCGGGTTTGGGAGACGACAGGAACCCCATCATGAAGGGCGCCATCTGGACCATATGTGATACCGTCTGTGTAGCTCTCGTTCCCTCCTCGGAACTCGTAGTCATAGAGATCATCGTCGCCGTTGGTGTCGCCAGATCTCGGGGAACAGCCACCACCGCCATCAGGATCGTCATGGTCCTCTCCACCACCACCCTCGCAAGGATCATCTTGACCCTCACCGCTACCACCCAAACCGCCGGCATGGTTGTCCTCCTCGTCATGATCATCAAAATCCGAGTCTCCACTGTCCTCGTCGTCCTCGTCGTCGTCCTCGTCCTGCGAACTATCCTCCTCACTTTCCCCCAAGCTCCCCCTCCCACTCGACTCCAAATCTTCACGATCACTCGCATCCTCCACGGGCCCATACTGCACCATCTCCGCCACCACCATCGGAATCGCGCCCCACAGATACGGCCCATCCCGGCGCGGACACGTGATCCTGCAGGGGATCGTCCAGAAGCCGTGCAGCGGCGTCGCAGACAGCAGCCGGTGCGGCAGCGGCTGCAGCCTCTTCATGCGGTGGGCCAGCCGCATAACGAGCACCACATGGGTGTCTCTGGCGTTGTAGGGGACATTGAGGTAGTGACATGCGTCCTTGAGGCGCCTGAGCGACACGTCTGCGGGGATGAAGAAGTGGACGCGGTGCGTGGCGGGCACGTTGAAGAGGGCTGGGAGCACGAGGTTGCCCTGCAGGCGGGGAGGGGCGGAGGCAGCGCGGGTGCGGAGATGGAGGCCGGGGGTGGGCGGCGGCGGCGGGAGGAAGTGGGTGCGGGGGATGGGGGCGGGGGTGGGGACGTGGGTGGACATGGTCAGGTTGTAGATGGGGATGGTGTAGTACGACATTTTTGCGTGTCTTTTGCGTGTGAGTCTGGTGCTGAAGAGGAGAGGGGGGAGCGGCGGGGATGTTTAGTAGCTGGGCTAGAGGAAGACACGGTGTACCTCATGTCTACAGATCTGTCGTGATTCATACAAGGTACTGTGTCTCAAGATATTCTGGCCTGTAATACTCCTGACACAATGGCTGTGATTCCTGCCACCATGCAGCACAGCTTCCTATTTGGAAACTGGTCTGGAGACCAAGCTCTAGACAGTCGTAGCCTGATGCTGTAACTTTCTTGCTCCTAGAATCCCGCCAGATCACCAACTTGACACGAGTAAGGACCCTTCGTAGTGATGGCAGCACTACCTAGGGATATGGCCAAAGACCTTCGCGGGAGGGACTGGGCCTTCTGCCTTTACCTCCCCTAGCGCCTAGATGAATCTCGTGAGACGGCATAAAAAATACGGCTCAATTTTTCCATCACAGTGGGCCTTTTATGGCAACTCTCGTATATCGACAAAGCAATCAAGTCTTTCTTGAAATGCGGGGACACACAAAGCAAATGTCAACTTTTGTATATACACAAGAAAAAGAAGAGTAGAAGAAAAAAGAAAACGCCCAAAACTCCAAGAGAAGAACGCCCAGCCAAACCTCATGTCTAACTAAAGTGAATCCCCTCCTTATTCAAGCCATACAACAGCTTCAAGAAGTCCGCCTCATCGCACTTGCCCGCCCTCTTCTCCCCCAGCTCCGTCTCCTCCAACACCTTCTCCACCTTCCTCTTGACCAGCTCCGCCACCTTTCCTTTCCCTTTCCTGCTCTTCTTCACCAACACCTTCTTCACATCCCCCATCCCATCCTCGTCCACCTCCATCTCCTCCACCTCCTCCTCCCCATCCGCCATCTCCACGTCCCCGCCCTCCTCCTCCAGCGACACCCCCACCGTCGCGCACCACGTCCTATAATTCCTCTCCACCATCGCCATCACCGCACTACTCTTGAACCCCGCCGCAATGGTCTTGTTCTTGCGCACAAACACAACGCGCAGCAGCCCGTCCCACTCATCGTACGAGACGGCGGGCCGCGGGTTCTTGATCTCGAGCTTGATGACGGACGACTCGACCTGCGGCGGCGGCTTGAAGTTGTTCTTGCCGACCTTCATGATGTGCGTGCATTTCGCCCACATCTGCGCGTTGACGCTGAGGCGGCAGTAGAGCGCGTCCCCCGGCCGCGCCACGAGCCGCAGCGCAAACTCGCGCTGGAACATGAGCACGCAGGTGCGCGGGGCCGGGGAGAGCGCGAGGAGCTTGAACACAAGCGGGGAGGAGATCTAGCCGCCGTCCACCGTCCATATCAGCACCCGCCATGGTACAGAAGGGAAAAAAGGGGGTATAGCAGGGGAATGAATACAGCACAGAGAGGCAGGAGAGAGAGAGGGGGGGGGGGGGGGGTGAGGGAAAAGACAAACCTGGTAGGGCGTATTACTGATGCACACATCAAAATACGGCAGCTGCGTCTTTATGCAGTCGCCCAGCACGACCTCGAGCCTCTTCTGCTCGGGCTTCCCCTGGACGCGCTTCGTCAGCTCCGCCGCCATCCTCGGGTCCATCTCGACAGCCACCACGCGGCGCGCCTGCTCCAGTATCTTGACCGTCAGATTGCCCGTCCCCGGGCCGACCTCGAGCACAATGTCGCTCTGCTTGAGGCCGGCCTTGTCGACGATGGCCTGCGCGACGCCCGGGTTCTTGAGGATGTGCTGGCCGAGGCCCGTGTTCATCTTGAAGACGTTGTTGACGGCCTTTGTGGCGGCGGCCTTTGCGGAGGGGGTGGTGGTGGTGGTGGGGCGGGCGTAGGGGCCCGAGGAGGCGGCGGCGGGGTGTGATTTGCGGGCTTTCGGCATTGCGGGTTGTGGTTGTGGGTGGGCAATATCTGTGTGGTGGTTAGTTAGTGGTGGGGGGGGGGGGGTTGAAGTTTCTGGTGGGTGATGATTTTTTTCGGAGTCGTGGGGCAGCGTGCCAAGTGTCTGTGCGCTCACACAGCGTCACTCGGTGACCAGATGTACGCGGAGGATGACGTGTGCGCGGCGCAGGCGAGGGCCTGGTCACTGAGGGCAACATGGGCAACATACAGACATGCACATACTCCTCCTCCTACTCCCACTCCTCTCACTCCTCCTACTGCTGCTGCTGCTGCTGCTGAGGAGTGACCCACCCGCCCCATACTATGATACGCTCACACACATCTCATAGATACATATCCCCCGGTGCTGCAATGTATGCGGAGGCAATCACACCACCAAAACCCAAACAAATCCAAAAACCACAATGTTGACCGATCAACCGAACAAAGGCCCACCACCACCGTGTGATTGCCGGCTTCTAATTCTCTCCCCAACTCCTAATTGACGATCAATCGCCAATGTCGCTGCACATATACATATATCAGGGCCGAGGCATGTCGTCATATTACTCCTGCTAGCCCCTACGTACGAGGTACACACACACGCTCCCAACCTGCAAACACCCATCGCCTAGCTACAGGCAGGCCTAGACAACAACCTCCAACCCCTGGGTATATGCCTAGAGTCTTGCATCGTCAGTCCTGGCTCTAGTGCCGCATAGCTATAGCGCCATGTGTCCTCCTCGCCTTCCAACACCCTGCAAGAGGGCCAACCAGACCAGCCCACAGGCATTCCAAAACGGATCGCCGCCCGCATCACCATTTCCCCTCTCTCTCTTTTCTCTGCCACCGCCAACCTTGCAAACACACCGTTGCATTAAGCGTCTTTGCTGGAAACCTATATATCAGCCAACTCCGACGTGCCCTCCCAATCATCATGAGCGCCAAAAGCACAGCAATGAGTTCAAGAAACGAAAAAAAGATTCCTCCCCAGCTACCCAAACAGGTGAAATTACAACAGCCGAAAGGCTGCCTGCACTTGTAATTAATGAATTGAGCTAAATATGTAACCCTAACCCTAGTCCTTTACATCTAGTCGACATCTGTGGACTGCCCCCGTGTAGCAAGCCTTCCATTGTTTCTACCAGCCCCCCAGTAGATCTCTGTTGGCCCCATAACCACCGCCCCCGACACGGAAGCCCAGAGTAGAGCGATATGCGAGTGATAATCCATGATCACAAACAAGTCGGCTGGTCCGTGATAGCCAGTAGAACACCAGAACGAGGTCGCGCTTCCCACTGCAAGGTACATACAAGAGAAGAGTCTATGGCTCACGTCCTTTTACCACGAGGCCCGCCCGGGGTGGTACCATATCTTCGCCAGCCAATCAATATCTTCCCCCCCCCCCCCCGCGCAGCCGGACGCCGCGGCGCCGGCCCTGCGTGTATACACCGGTGATGGGGAGAACTATTGCGAAACGGGGAGGGGGGTTTTCCGTGGCCGGATAGTCCCATTTGCTCTTGAAAAGGCGTTTTGCTGTGAGCACGGGCGGACAAAGAAACCTACTCCTTTAGCGCTGGCTTTCGCATTGATTCTCCCCGTCACTGTATGTATATACATGTGTATATACATGTACATATGTGTACGTCGCGCGGTGGAGGAGCAGAGGATAGCTATATACATACATGTAGCTATAGTAGGCGCGCATCCGGCAAGAGTGTTCTCCCCGACCACATCGTTACAACTACAGACAAACACCCTGAGCTGTCGGGGCAAGAAGTCCTAATATCGCAGCCCCTATATACGCCGTATCTCCCACCGGCAAACAATGGCCCTCGCCAGTATCCATCCTTGGCGCGAGTGATATTACATGATTAGAATCCCTTCCGGCTGGGCAACTGGACTCTTCGATCGTGATCCCGACCAGGGCCTGTTTCTTGATTATGTATATACTCGGCTTCGCATCTGCACACATATACCCATAGAACGACACGGGTATATCAGCGACGCCGGTACGTCTGTAGGCTCGTCCCCAAAGCCTCTCTTTCCATGGGTAGGGCAGCTTACTGCTAAGTAGGGGATGGATACGAGGCTAGTGCGCCCATATATAACGACAGCCAAGCCCCGAACGCTCTCTAACCCGTCTACCCTTAATCAAAACACCTTAGACCCCCCTGTCCTTCACTCCCTGCTCTCTCCACCATACAAAACGAAAACTTGTGCGGCAGCTGTCAGCTACCGACTTCATGCTTCCCCCTCGCTCCAACTCCGATGTTTGTCTGCATAACATCTATTTCTCCTGTATACGTACATGACCCCCCCCCCCTCCTGTCTGCATTTTACTTTACCTCAACCTCAAATGACTCACCACCTATTTTCACCTTCTCTAATTTCCACAACATCACACAGACAAACTGGGCTTTGTGTCCCGTCCTCCTCCCACAAAAAAAACGTCGCCTCTCTGGTGGGCGCATCTCATTCCCGAACTCGGTATCAGGAAAGCCAGGATACGCCGGCCCGTAATTTCCGCAACCAAGCTACGACCCGATTCCACTCCTCCCACAAAATGTCGTCTCCGACCCGCCCCCGCCCACTCTACCTGTTCGAGTATAGCTCAGCCAATCCCTGATGCCTAGTCTAGCTGTGTGAGACTTGAATTTGACCAAGAGTGTTACTAATCGCATCGAGGTACGCCTCCCTCCAGGGACATCAGCGGTTATAATCACAGAGTTCCCCTCTCAGGAACTAGTCCTTTGCCACGATGCGGGGTATAGCCTACCCCACAAATTACCAATCAGCCTAGCTCTTGTACCCGCAACCATCGGCCCTCTCCGGCAGCACTCTGCGGCAGCCGGCGGTCAGCAACGATCTCCGAAGACTCCGCATCAATAATTACAAATACGTGTTCACTTTGTCAGTCTTTCCGGGTTAGCAGTTTCGCTAATATCTCCTGTCTCCGGCGTAGCAAGTCCTTCAGAGGATACTAACCGTTGACATGCAAAGCATCCCATCGACCTGGCCGATATCGTCGCCTCTCGGGGGTCTAAACACCCGGTATACTAACGATACGACCGGCACAGACTCTGCATATGTATAAACGATGTCTGCGGATAAATACACCGGTATATCTTCCAAGGAGAAACGCCCCGAGGCCTGGCAAGGTCCAACTATCTCGGCCAGTTGTCAATTTGGAACACTAGCCATATACAGCAGGCAGGATGCGTTGAACTCTTGAGGAGTTCGTACCCTCACGGGGAGATTATTAACGTTTATCCGGCCGTGACAAGAGTTACCTAAGACCTCTTGTCATTGATTTCTAATATCACACGGTTAGTGACTACTATTCCTTAGAACTGACGGTTTATACTTTCCACGGATGTTATCGCTCTGTAAATTGTCATACTCCATAATTCTCAGGAATTCTCCAATCTGAACCAAGAGGACAGGAAATGGGTTAGAGCAGTTTTCCAACGAAGATGTGAGCGGGTGTTGTACCAACGGGTGCGAATTCAGGAACAACACCTGCATCCGCTCATATTCAGCTCCTTGTAGGTCCAACTATCTTCAAGACTTCAGAACCATGCCTTCTCGGGCATCGCCAGTCATGTCATTAAGAGCCAGAGTTTGAATATATCATCATCGGGTACCAGTACTCGGCCCCGGTGATACCACAAGATTGTGGACAGAAATCGAAGCTAGGAAGGCATCTACTCTTCCATAAACACAAGGCTAGAGAATATCGACATCGAAGGTATTCAATTCAGGGTCCTTTGAGTAGGCGACCAGCCCAGACCACAAAACTAGCGCCAGAATGCGGTATGCATATATACATATCTTGCTCGTCCGAACACTGACAATAAAGCGTATTTGCCAACCGTCAATTTTAAGAATTTAAAGACTGTGGGGCTCCGAAATGGCAACCAGGGCTGTTGATTTTGAATTTCGGTGGGGCAGCGTGCTGTGACATATACCAGGAGGATCACAAGTACGCAGTTTTGTTACTACCGAAGCTAGTATCATGGGTATGAATTCTCAGTTCCAATAGCGTATTTCACAGGTGGCGTGATGAACTGTCTGATTTTCGGGGTTTAATCTGTCATACCGCTAACCAGATCTATTTTAGCCACTGAGAGAACTGTCAATTTTGCCTCCAGAAACTGTCAATTTTGAAGTGTCAATAGTTGATCATGTAGATACCTCTAAACGACAATGTTAGTTAGTTAATGGATAATAACAAATCGGAAGAGCCCGTTTGCCATATCGCGTGCAGTCATTCGTCGCGATCTTTTGTGGCCCCCTAGGGATACTTTGTGGTATTGAGGTCTCTAGAATGGCGATAGAATGTCGTAGGTAACGGAGTATTCACATGAGCCTCTTAAGACCAAGCATGGTCTTGGCGACTTGGCTCTAGATAAAACCGTCATTCTTAGAACTAGACCTTGTAATCAGTCATCACAATACAATTACATTCAGTCTTCGTACTAAATCCTCACTCCCGAGTATTTGTGGCCATAGTGGGGTGATAGGCTTATCAGGAATTAATTATTTAAAAGTGATGCCAAGAATCGACGCTTAGAACCGATGTTGAGTCTGGAACCCAGTATTTGGTGGATTTCGTTAACCCCGACCTTACCAAACACAATAACTCCGGTGCGTCAAGGGCCAATGATCACAAAGATGTATATTATTTCCCTCAATTTCTCATTGGCCTAGGTCCTACGCATCATTAGCTACGAACCAATACTTCTACTTCCCGGACTTTCTATTCTCTCAAGTCTTATTCTTTCCCAATTGGGCAATCTCTACCGCGGCCTCAGACTCCTTTCCTGTAATAATGGGGGAGAAGGGATAGGCTTTGATAGAATAGAAGGTCCGACAAGTGGTAATGATGAAAATCACCCGGAACGCAGGCTCTCGCCATATATCAAATCCGAGTTCCTTCAAAAGACTTCCGCGGCCATATGTATATACTCCAACAGCTTCCCGAGAGGTGTCAGTCCTTCCCACGCAATACTGATAGAACAAATTTCTCAAATGACACCATAATCTCGGGAATCCACATCAAAATCTAGCCAGACGCTGACATTCACCCTAAGGCCCATAGGTATACACGGAGAATTCCTTGAGTATAATGTAAAGTAGGCCCTCCCGAATGCTCCAGCTAGTACTAGAAACATCCTGAGTTGTTGATGAGCACGAGACGGTACCCGGAACTCCTGGTAGGAATATATCTCGGGGCCTGATTAGTTCTACTTTTAGTTTCAATAGGACTAGATCTCCCGGGACAAGATCATAAAATCTCGCAATACATTCCAACATCCAGCGCTCACTGTGATCAATAAGCGTTTTCAGGAAGCCATTATGAAGTCTGTAACATACCACTACCGCGTGAGTCCTAAGCCCCCACCCCGAGTATGATTCCGTTTCTCTTAAGCCCCATTAATTGTCTATCAAAGTTGAGAGGCTGGTAAGCTATAGTGACCAGGGCTAGGTTTCAACTTTCGATATGCTCCAAATATCATTGAAGCACTTTATTTAGTCTGGTCTGGAGTTCTTGCTCAGGAATCATTTGACAACAAGTAAATTCCCATTCGACAAAAGACCAAAATGGATCTTACAGGAGGCAAGAACTCCGTCCTAAAGACCTATCTGTCATGCATTGACTCTGGTAAATTTCGTTCCGGCTTGTTGCCGAACGGACCTAAATTAGATCTCGAGACCTTATAAATTTCTCAAGACATCGGTAGCAACCTGATACTCGACGGAATCGACATGAAAAGGGAACAGAGAAGACGAGATTGTCAATATCACACCCGCCTAACCCGTTTCCTTTGCTCTCTAGAATTGGCAGTGTACCTAGCGAGAGATCGGTACAATTACAGTTATATCGCCGTTATGTGCGAGCTAGGTGATTTGAAATAATATATGCACCCGAAATAAACGAGGTCTATATCTAGGGTTAGGGTTATCGTGTCGTGCCTCGAGTGACATTTTGTGATTCATTCCGCAACGCCACACACAACTCTGATTCGCTTGGAACAATTCGCGACTACTTCGGGAAATTGCTTCAAACCTTTCCAGAACATACAAGTGAGTCTTGATAGTGGGGGTATGAGACACCTCCAGGCCAGCATTTATCCCGTCGAGATGCATGCGTGGGGCAGATAAAATGAGATTTAGGGTATTTTCGGAAATAAATTCACCGTGTACCAGTAAGCTCTGTTTGGCCCTCTTGAGACGCTTGGGCCACTAGTCTGTGTTGTCTTAAGAAACTTGTTTCGGCGCCTAGAATCTCTCTCGAGACAGGCAGGAAGTCTCACCGCAAAAGTCCCGAGACATTTCAGTTGCATCTTAAACACTAGACTATTCACAATACCGAGGCAGGCACCTTAAGCTAGACCAATCGCTGAGCTCCTGTTTAAAACGATGATGGCACTGTTTTTAAAATCTCGGGATCGCTACCGCGAGACACTGCATGGACAATCTACCAGATCCAGTGAATTCCAGGCCAGACCAGACCAGGCCGAAGAAAGGATAGGCGTTTATGTTCATTGCCTATGTCTCGTAAAGTTAGTCCCCTTAAACCATCTATGATGATGATCTTCCTGCCAGGATAAATCACTACGGCTGTTTTCGGCAAATTCTCTAAAATGGCCCCACGATAAGTGTCGGTGTCCACTGATAGACATGGGTGTTTTATGGTCATAAAGGGTGTCGTCTATCGAGTTCTTTATTTTAATGATGATTTAGATCAAAGAGAGATGCGGATAATCCTTGTATTTAGGAACCTTGTAGGAGTCTGGATCCGAGTTTTTTCTGCATTATCGTCTTTGATAGATCATTGGACCGGATGAGCGGGGTGGTGCAATCCTTCAGATAGGTCTAAAGGATCAGACGCACAAATAAATAGGCCCTTTAGGCAAACAGCAAAGTATACGACAAGTATACTTAATTTCTAGGGTTAAGTCTCGGATTACAAAGGCTGCTGCTGGAACTTCAACACCAGGGCCAACATCGCCCCCCACCCACCCCTTGTTAGACTACGTGTATTCTGCGTGGCTGATTGAAACCGAAAGATATCTTTCTTCAAGCTGTTCAATTCAAAATAGCTCCGTCTCCCTGTGTGGGAGTGGTTTAGATCAGGACGAGAATCTGTCACTATCACGCCACGGGAAGAGTGATCAAGTTCCATTCGTAATTCGCAAAAAGGCTTACTATCCGCCTAAGTCAATTAGTCCACGTATTATTTCAGAATAAGAGTAACCCTAACATTGCCCCATATATCAGAATTTTGATAGGGGTGCTCTGGGTTCTATGATGGTATCAGCGTGGGCACTTACGGAAGATCTATAATTACGAACCAGATTTCGTTGGGTGCTTCTACTTTCCGGAAGAGCTACGGTCAGTTCTTCGCCGCATCGCAGATGCGCCTGGCTATTTAGACGCATTGTAATAAGAGATTCCTGGAAGGCAAGAATTGGCGAATTCCATCTGGGGCAGCCAGAATTATCAGTAAATTCGAGACTGAGTTTTATCCACCTGAAAGAAAGTGATAACTCCAAAGCACCTAGAACATACCGGACAGAGGTTGTAATCCGGTGCCTTATGATTTTGTATTTCAATTTGCGACTGTTCAAGTCTCAGGCAGGTATTACACATCTTGGGGTATGCAGCTGTCTGAACTTGACACATCTGACGTAGATGCACCTGTAATTCAAATAAGGTTGAGAACACCGTGTTTGGAAATCGTTGCTGCAGTAACGCGGTAAGATTCTGGTGTCGAGTTTTGACCGCCTGCACCGTACAACGTGCATGTACTCTTTTATCACGCTCGAACACTTCTCTCACCTTCGCCTCTGAAATACGCGATATTTTACGCCTATTATCTTCCCATCCATGGCCATCTACGCTCCTGGTGGACCTTTTTTCTCAACAACGAGTTTGGCCAGCTACCATTGATCAGGATCGATTAGGAGAAGATATTCGTCGACCTCACAAACACCTCGTTAAAATTGAAGAACTGAGAGAGGCCATAGATAGGGATAAATCCTCCGCTCAGATAACGGGGATTGGTATATCCTCGATCACCCGCTCAGTTAATATACTTACTATTAGTCCGGCTAGTTCACACCTCTGGTTTTCGATCATAAACGTGGGACACTTACCTTTAGCTGTAGTCATTTCTTTTGCCAGCTGGAATTGATGTTCTGTTC
Source organism: Morchella snyderi (assembly GCA_024521645.1). Classification (NCBI taxonomy): domain Eukaryota; kingdom Fungi; phylum Ascomycota; class Pezizomycetes; order Pezizales; family Morchellaceae; genus Morchella; species Morchella snyderi. The sequence goes on along the minus strand of JAJJXB010000032.1, from coordinate 693,987 downwards.
GCTTTGAACCCTTTATGACCCGTCGATTATGTATCTTATGTGATAGCTGCTCAACCCAAGCACCTTTGTAGATCACGCCAATTATACCAGCGAAAGATGACAGCTGGACATTACTATAACCGGATTCGTCGTCTTGCTGGTATCCATTCCAAAGACGGTTGCATCCTGCATAAAGCCCAATGGCATCTTGGAGTGATATTTTGCGGGCAGCCGAGAATCACCCAGGAGGTGGAACACAAAAAATCTGTGGTTCCCGTACCAGTGCAAAGCGTCCATTATGAACGAATTGGTATTACGATGTAGCCCCCGACATTCCTCTTCGCGCCCTAGTCCATTGAGATTTGTTGATATTGAAAATACCATGGCGGATATCTGCATATATTACATGCAAACCCCAATCAACACATTGTGGAGGAAGCGGTTATCATAGCTATAATCAGCGGAAGTCCACACAAGATCCTTGGAATTACCCCGTACGCAACCTGACAAGGCAGATACAACCGTTAGCACAAATATCTTGTATGGAGGCCTGTATGAGAGGCCACAGTGATAATCCATGATCCAGAGGCGAGTTTCATACACAATCTTTGAAACAGGAACAGAATATTTTCTAGGGACTACACGATTTATCCATATCTGCGGAGCTTCCCGGCTTGGCACATAATCCTTATTTCGACACATGTCGCACAAAAGATCCGGAATAATAAGAGACATGCTTTGCATTTACTGTGCATTTAACAGGCCCTATATGGTCACACGGGAGATCCGACATCGATTAGAAGAAACATTGCACCGCGTTTACAGAGACACGGCTGGAAACGCTCCTATCACCTTTGTGCTCTTGAGCAAAGAGCACATGCCCACGGCCCAAGGTGTACATAATTGGGAAACTTTCCAATAAACACGGTGCCACCACCTTCTCGGCGAGCGCTCCGGGTTCTCACGGCGGCATGAATCCTTTTGGATGCTTGGCAGCAGAGATTTCGATCTTTCAATCCTTGAATTCGGGGAGCTTGAATCGAATAGGCTTCTTTGGGCCTCTGCTAGGACATGCCTCATGCCCAAGTACCCATCCCTCTACATCTGCCAACCAGCGCGGCGATACTAGGCATGCATGCAGCTCTCTCTTCCTCGAAACTCTTTCTGCCCTTCTCTCGCTCCGGGATCGACTGGCAACCAAACAACCAGGATGATCCTGGGGGGTCAAACAAACTAATCAGAGCGAAAATTTGAAAATCTGGATGTCAATACCGACAGCTCGTACAACCAGGTCAGTCTCAGACACTGCAAGATCCCGCTAGGGGCTCCCCGGTGTAAAGAATCATTGGATGGTATGCGGATCGAGACCAGTCGTTGAGTATCGTTTAAAGTGTGATTTGTCTCCGACTGGTAAAGACTTAACGTGATACACACAGGTCCCATGAGGGGGTGCTAAATGAGCGAATCCTAAGTTTAAAGTAAATACGGGGTAGAAGAAAGGTGGGGGGAAAAGGAAAACGTATAGGGATGAAACAGTTGACATCTTCAAGCAAGATCTTTGAATTTTTTCACTTATTCACAGGGGTCCGAGTTGTCTCCAGTAGAGAACCCGGTGAGTTGCCTTTTGTTGATTTCTAGTTCTTTGCACGCTCCGATTAGAGTATACTTCAGCTACTCAGTAAAATAACGAAGTCTGGATACGTAGTCTTGATTAGTTGATATTTATGGCTGAGTTGGGGGCGGATGAACAGCGGATGATACAGAAAAAGCATTTTCAATACTAGCATCGCCGAGCTCAAAAGCTACCCTGGGAAGAAGTAGCTTGGCTTGGCAAAACTAACAATTGGGGGAGACTTTTGTAGATTTGACAGAGCCCCCACAGCATCGGGAAAATTATAAAAATGAAGCATGTCTCTTCTGCATCTTATCTCATGGACCGCTTGTGAACACCTTACACAGCCCATAGGATACCAAAAATATAATGACAGAAGTGGGACTTGAACCCACGCTCGTTTCCGAACCAGGAATTGATGTTAAGATTAAGACCTTAACCTGGCGCCATAACCAACTCGGCCATCCTGCCTTAAGGTTTGAGCTATCGCCTCGTCTAGAAACGTTTTTTTACCAAAGTGTTGACGTGTTCACTATTGACACGTATATTCCTTCCGTGACGCTTTATCCGGAATAAGCTAGTTTCGGTCTAAGTAAATTCTTATAGTCGGTAAAAGGTTGTTCATATGAGACATTCGTTCTTTATTTCGAACGACGCCGGAAAAACTGGTTCTGGTTGTGGCATTCGCTCTTTGTCCTTGCTGCATACGGTCGGTGGCAATATCCAGAGACATCTGTCTTTGTTTCGTTTCTATTGGCCGTGAACGCATTTGGAGACCGGCCAAAAATCGGTTTAACATCAAGAAGGTCCTGCAAAACAACGTGGGGGAGATGTTCAAGAGATATATCTTTTTTCTTTCCCTGACTGTGTCTGCTACTGTACTTACTAATTCTGTCAGTAGATAAAGTACTCTGCATGTAAGGTCTCGTCCTTTAACCACATTAGTAACCTGCATCTCCTGATGCGCAGGTCATCCTTGCACACATCATCTCAAGCGCTGCTTCCGCCAAATAATTCGGGGGTGGAATGGACATGGTGATGGGTGATGCCATCCGGGTCAAACCTGGAAGTCGGAATCGGAATGGCTGGACGGTACTGATTGGGCGACGTCCTTCCGTATACGTCAGCCTCCGTCCGAGAGTGACATATCATGACGCGCACGGACCATGCCGACTCCGCACTCGGCGGCAGATCTCACCACCAGTCAGATCACCAAGATCTAGGAACGACTAATCGCCCGCCGCTGCACTGCACGCAACCACGCAGGAAAGCAACCAAGCAACCAAGCAACTCCGGCCTCCGGCACAAACCTGGGAATTTCGTTCGTGACTGCACACGGCCCCGCCTGGGGGGGGCCTGAGCTTCAGCCACCAGATGGTTCGGTGCGCACCGGAGGGAGACATGCCACAGTTGGTTGAGTTTTGAAGATAGGACCAGAGAGAAGGAAAAACCGTCATGGCACTGCAAGAGAGCGGCTGTAACAAAGTCAAGATTGTTCTTATCGTTCGCTCTATCGCTGGGGAATAAAGGTAGATATCCGGTTGGGACGAGAAAAGGTGGCTCATGAGGCTTCCCAGAATCCTGTTTTTCACACCCAGGGAAATCATTGATCCTGCCGAGTGACACGTCATGATTTGTCTAATAATAGTGTAAAAACCCGGGGTTCCCTCAATATGATGTGAACTGCCGATAGGTTTCGGAAAATTTTCACACTCGGTAAGTTTAGCGAAAGACAACTCATCCACTGGGAAACAAATGGTATTGTTTGTCTTCTTAACGCATCTAATTGACAGCAACGCAGTGGCAGTGTTGGGCACTGTTGAGAAGTACTGTCGAACAGCGGACGCCAAGTCCCAACACAGAGAGGCTCAGCTGAAACACCTAACCCTGGACCACATCATCGAATCACGCTTTGAGTATTAAACGTTAAAAGACACTGGAAATCTCGCTTATCTTCCCTCTTCCCTTCTCCTCTTCCCTCTAATCCCCATCCTCATCATCCTTATATCTCATCAGCTTTTTATCCCTTTGATACTGGTTATCCAAAGGGCACATCACTTTGCTTATTACTTCCCATTAATTTCGTTTGTTGCTACTGCAGTGAGTATTCCCTCCCAATTGCAATCTTATCTTATCGTCGTTGGTAGTACTGGTAACGTTTGCTAACAACCACAAAGTAATATCAGTATCCCTTATCGAGCGAAGATGTCAGGCCTTCTTCCCCCTCCTACGGGAGCCGGTGGTGGTGGAGAGACAAGCAGCTCTAATGTTAAACCCTCAGAGAACGGTGCTGGTTCACCGCTCAAACCTAGAAAATCCTCAGATCGTAGGATGGTTTTTGGAACACCAACCTCGCAGCTTTCCAGCACTACAGGTTTACCTAGTCAGGCCAACCCAGACGAAAGCAGGCCCAATTTCGGTGCTTATTTGGGCATGACACCTGTGAGGGATTCTGTTGGCAACTTGCTACAACAGCAGCAACACCTTGGGGAGGGTACTCGCTTTTCTGAAGATCTTCAGCGGTGCCCACCGCCGGCCCACGAAAGCGCTCACCCAGACGAGAGAGATAGAGAGGGGGAAGGGAGGACAAGGCATCGATGGAATTCTGCTCGATCCAGGCTTGGAAATGTGTTGTCGGTCAGACATAACATTCGAGATACTCTGTCTTCAAGAAGCAGACAGAATACCGTCATGCCCAAGGTTGACCATCTGATGAATGAACTTAACTCAAAGGAAGCTTTGTCCAGAGACAATCTCAACACGTCCTCACGTCAGGGCACAGGTCATCATTCTACGGCTCCTCCACACCCTACTGCTGCCACATCTCTGGCAAACACTGCACCACCATATGCCCCGGAAGCATCCTGTGAGAGTACAGCCAAACACTGCAGCCCCTCGAGATTCTCGAGCAAATTGACATCATGGAGACACCATCACCGGAAAGGACGAGGTAGAGAATCGTCGGAAGAGGAACATGAAGGGATCGAGGTTACAGCAGCAGCTGGGCAGCTTAGGTCGTCTTCCTCGCCTCCTGCGCAGAGATTTAGGACCCGAGTCAATCGATTTTTACGGTCTGGAAAGCACCACGCAAGCTCAACGACATCACCGGCTTCGAGTGCTGCTGCTGCAGCAGGCTCCGAGCCTGGACATCCAGAATCACTGTCCACCCGCACTCCCGCTCATACGCCCCCGTATCTTTCCTCAGGACAGTCGTCTACAGCTCGTGGATCCAGCCATGGATCCGGGTTTAGGGAAGCTGTGCGAAAAGGGGTTGCTTCCGCACGTAGGAGGGTATCGGTGCCATTTTTATCAGTACCTCTATCTTCTAATGATGTGTCTGGTACAGGGGCCATTGAAACCGAACCCCCAGAAAGGCCACAAACTGTCCCGCTAGAAAGGCATGACGACAGCAACGGGACTTGGATTAGTCCTGGCGGATTTGGGTTTGCGCTCAATAGCAAACCAGCACATGAGTTCCTTCCATCCGAGGCCACAAATGTGAAGTCCAACTACGCCGCCCCACCAAAGGTCACCGAAAATCCCGCTCCAGATGAGTGGGGAGCGAGAGATTTTGAACAGGTTTCCATAACCCAATGCCCTCCCCCTTTGTCCCACCCAAGAATGGAAGAGTCGCCGCCGATCTCTCCGTGGATAATACCATCAGATGAAACAAAGGAATGGTTGAAGTTGACCTCGGAGGAAACTCCCTTCTGTCTACCGGAGATCGATCCAATAGCCCCGCTTTCGGTTGGAGAGATGGTGAATCGGGAGTATTCTATGACCCGTAATCGCTCCAATGGTGGGCAGAACCTCTCGGACATCTATTGGGCAGTGGAGCAGAGCTCAGATTCCAACAGAGTTGACGAAGGGCAGGCTATCGACAAAGGGAAAGGAAAGGCTGTGATGAGCGATACTGACCGCCTTGAGATTCCGCCAAATAGTCGTTCTTATGTGGACACTAGTGGAAAGTCGATAGAGGTTTTGGAAGAGGAGAAGAGAAGAAAAAGCAGGGATACTGGCATCATGGGGCTTGGCCCAGAAGTGAATCACCGAAGTGATGCCCCCTCAGGCTCAGGATCTAGAGTGGAAGATGAAGACGGTGAGTTTACCTATGCTTCTGCGGTTCGTGAAATCGCAGGGCTAGATAGATACCCTAAACGTCCCTCTCATGATGATGATGCCAATTTGGATGATGTGAGTGTGCCCGAGTGTGATTATAATTTTCCACTCCCGAGTTTCCGCTTTAGTATGCTAGCAGAGCCATCACCATCATCTAACGAGCCGGACGCGAGTCCCTGCACAGCTTCGTCGAGCTCAACAGAACAGCCATCCGGCTCAACACCAACGTTTCCATGCCTAGCCTCGGCACACATGCAGGCGGCCACCACCACAATCGCCTCCACAGCCACAACAACACGTAGCACGACCGCCAGCAGCACGAACCCTTCTGCTTCTTCTTCTGTCTCCCCTCCTAATATTTCTCCCTGCCAGTACCAGATGTTATTGAGCTCGAAGAGACCTTATCTACTTGTGTTGCAGGAACTTTCTTCAGGAACATATGTTAAGATTACGCCGCAAAGTAGTTCAAGCCCTGTTTCTAGGAGCATGAGCACCGCGTCTCGGAGTTATCCCGAGACACCAGCGGCGAGTCAGACGAGTCCTGGACCTGCAAGAAGTCCGGTCAGTGTGAGGTTTCTCAATACCAATGGACTTTTGGCTTGTAATGCGGATGAAAACGACGAGGATAGCGATGACGAAGAGAGCGAAGGGAGGAGGGGAATTAAAAAATAATGAATAACAAGGATGTGTGGATGGATTTGCTTGGCTCTTGTTTGCTTCAACGCGAGCACTAGACGTGCAATAGTGGGGAAGGGATTGTTGCTGTTTCTTTCCCTTCCCTTCCGCTTTCCCTTTGCGATTTTCTGTGGCCGCGATTGGGGGGTCGGTATGGATCACGCCGCAGGACGGCGTGAATAGAAGTACCGCCTGATAATGGAATATGGGGTCACAAGCTGCAGATCTTGGCAAACAATGTGATTGTGAGTGATATCTGGTGATTGTCGATGCTGGGTCAACGACATGCTGTGGTTCTCAGTTCAGCTCCGTCAATGCTTGTATCAAAGTACCTTACACGCCTATCTGGCCTTTCTCTCTGTTTTCCCATACCTCTATCACATCCTCTCTGCCCCCAATACCCACCTTTCCTTCCATCTCATCCTTTTGATCCTGTATGTTCCTCCCCAACTACCGTTGATTGGGACCTTGGCGCCTTTCAGCTGCCTCCTGTCTCGTTTCAGAACGGACATTCACTCCCTTTTTGAGTCTTATTTTCCCTGCTATAGCGGTAAGGTATACATCTCCACAGAAAGAAAAAGAAAAAACGAAAAAAGGGTACCGATGAGGGTTAGGGTTACAAGTCCTTCATTGAAGAACACGAACGTGTACGGTTAAATAACGAATAAAACGATTTTTATGAACAACTGCTGGCTGCACATATGCTACTGTGAATATTCTGTGTTCAAAACATATGTAGATACGTTCCTTTAGTAGTTAGCTGCTTTTCTTCCACTCAGTAGAAAAATGTACATCTGATACACCCATCGTCTTACCCCGGATGTGACAGGGGGGTGGTGTTCTCTGGGGGGATGGAGATGAGTGGCCCATCGATGTGATTTTGATCGAGACTTGTGCTTCTAGCACAGCACCACTGGTACGAATAATCTGGGGGGTGGTGGGGTGGGGAGTGGGGGGAGATAGACGTGAAGCCATGGGGGTCCCTTAAAAACAGATGGCGCAGGGTTAGGGTTCACTAGAAAGCTGAACGAGTGATTGATTGGATGATTTGTCCAATATGCCTTGAAAGATGATGGCACGGGCGGTGTTCTCCCATGATGGATGATGATGATGGTGTTTTTCTTTTGTTGGGGAGTGCTGTGTTTTTTTTCCGCAGAAGTAGTGCTTTCGTTATCCGAGACTGTGAGAAGTGCGCAAGGCGCGCAATCTAGTATCTGTACCTACATATTCGCTCCCGGTACAACATCTTCGGGGCTGTGCTCGTTCGCAGCCTATTAGTTAGGAGAATTACAGGATTGGCCCAATTTGCTGGTGTACTGCCCTGCTCGCACGTTTTTGGTTGCGGGCGCGGTTGCGGTTGAGAATGCGGCCGAGTGATAGTGTGTGAATGTGTTTCGGAAGAGGCGATGTGCGCTCCAAGAGTTTTGAAAAGCGCAGCATGAATGTGCACCGCACCTTGAATTGACGTGATGGATTTGAAAGATTTAGAGCGATAAATACCCCGGAGGAATATCTACTACTAAGGCTATCTATCAGCCAGTGAATTTACCAGTTAGCCGATCCACGCACGCTATATATCGAAACTGTTCACCCCAATATCAACACTCCATTATCAACTCTCAAATAGACACCACGATCAAAATATATAATAATAAAAATGCCCCGCCCCAGCACCCGCCGCATGTACGTACCCAAAATGATAATCCTGCACTACCACAACGGGCAGCTCGGGAACCCGTTCTCGGACCGCGAGATTGATGAGCTGTTTCCCCACACTGTGCGCCGACTTTTCCAAGGGCCGGTTGAGCAAATGGAAGGGGAAAATAAGGAAAAGAAAGAAGATGTGGGGATGATGGAGAGAGGAGAAGGACTGAGGAAGAGGAAGAGGGAGGAGTCGGCGAGGGAGGTGTATTGGGATGGAAATTGTCTGAGGTGTAGGAGTGCGGGGTGGGGGGTCGGGGGGAAGTAGGTGGTCGGGATATTAGCTACCTGATGTCTGCAGAGTTAGATTATTGTTATCGTGAGTTGTCATTGTCAGTTAGCTGGTTTGGTATCTGGTGTTATTCAAGAATATTTATGAATGTTGCGCTTCATTTTATCCTTATGAGAGAATCCTTTTTTACCTACTCTGCTTTAGTTCGTGCAGTCCATACAATTAGATCGATCGTTTTCTTTGATTGAAAGGCGTTTGATAATATTCAAAGTTTCGTGCTATCATGATCATTACCGCTTCAAGCTTTAATTAAACCTTGTCCGTCAAATACAGGAAACTTAAATAGAGACCACCCACGACGTCGACTTGAACACTTCAGTAATACAGTGCACCCCTACAAGCACCAGTTAAAGTCCCGTAGTCATTTTGTTCCAACTTTCATTTGCCCTGGTTCATACACCAACACTATCCATCCAGCAACACAGAGTGGCCGTTCATGACTTACGAGAGTAAATTTATGCGGGTCGTGTATTTTATATTAGTCCCACATCGATATCCCGATCGTCGCTAGGCTAGAAAATAATAATCTACTTTATTATTTCTCAGGGTTAGGGTTCTCGGATACTTACTGGGTTATTTATTACTAACCCTCTAACTAGGGGTTTCGGGGTAGATATTATAATTATGCACAATTGGCCTGGCAGGTATGTGTTGCAATGTCCACGAGCCCTGTAGGAGGTCGAATGCCTTTCAAACCATAGCTATGATTACCACTTCGTATGTTTCCACGACTTGAGTCTTAGTAGAATCTAGCTCCAGCCGTGAAATCAACTTCAACTGATCGAAAATTGATTAGTGCGTATTTTCCAACTCTAAACTTTGACCGAACCTGACATTTACTGTCTGCAGTCAGGGCTTGGCCCGATTTTACAGTGATGTCAACTGTGGGTCTGGTCCGCGGATATGATATCATTAGCAGTATATAAACACAGTCCGACAAGCGACTCCACTTTAAAAATGACATTTATGTTGTTTTGGAGAAAAGAATGCCGATGTGTTAATTGCCGAGATTTACTGTTGGCAAATGCGAGGAGATAATTATAACCTATGCCTTGTTCTACAGTAAGGTCTGTATATTCAGTACTAACGCAACAAAACGGATTAATCAGTCTAACTGATCCCCAGCCGGCCCTCCCCAGCTCCATTCTACACCCCACATCCGGACATTCCCAGTCCTAAGATTCCACCACTCTCCAGACACCCCAGCAAGCGAGGAGAAGAAACGGGCACCATCTCCGGGTCCAGACTTCAGACCCCATTGTCAATGACCAACCCGCCACAAAACACAACCCAGAGCAGCAACAGCCGCGGCCGGTCATGTCACCTTACCTCACCTCACCTCACCTCACCCCCACCCCCCCTGGTGGCCGGTTTGTCTGCAAAACAATCTTATCTATAGTACCCTGCATGGTCTGGCTCCGAGTCTAGGCACTGTATCAATATATCGGTACACCCCTACAGAAACCCAATCTAATAATCAATCTCCCTTCCCCCTAGCTACCGGCCATCCCAGAGATCGAGTCCTGGAACTCTGCCCGGTGCCGCGGTCGTGATGCGCGCCAGGGATGCCATGTTTAGCCTGAGCTGAGTGTTTTCGTTATTAATCATGTGCTTTTTTGCAACTGCTCAACAGCGTACACACCCCAGTAGAGTAGATCTAGAGTATTAAGGCCGGCCACGTGAAATAGAGACCCGATATCAGGTGTCATATTGCAGTACTCTATGTGTGTATCAAGAATTTGTGATTACGTTGCTGCGTACTTGTAGCCGCTTGGAATTGTGGTATCCGTAGCCGGGTGGGTGTGATGGGACGAGATGGGTCAATAATAACTACCTCACTTTGAGATTGCAGTACCAAGATGCATGATCGAATATCAGCATCGCGGGTAACAACGCCCCAAGATCCGCGCGATGCCTCGGTATCGTGGCATCAGAAACTAGAACACATCCCACGTCCCCCATCTCACCAACTAAAATCTCGTATAAGCGCCAAAGTGCAAGTGTCTAAGACAGGGGTATAGAACGGCCGAACCATCCTTCTTGGCTCCCTGGCTTTCTTGATGACGACCAAACAACATAACGAGTATGCAGAATTAAACCCAATATATTGCTCCGCCCTTTAGGCCTTACCTAGGCTTTATTTCTTTATCATACATAATTTTTGTTTCACCCCGCCAACCCAGCCCAAGCCAAGCCATTTCTGCCCTTCCCTTATCTTCGTCAAATCGTTAAGTAAAAAGCCAAACCCAGAACAAGCTAAGATCAAAGGGAGAAATGAAAAGCAATCGCCAAGAAAGAAAGAAAAAATAAGAAACGAAAGTAAGTATGAAGAGGCGGTGAGTGGTGATCAATAGAACGGTTGTGGTATAATGAACGAAAGAACGAAAGAGAGAAAGTAACTGTAAATGAGTGGCATATAGAGAAGTATTAAGATTTCCGCTACATGGCCGCCCCCTCCCACCGAGCGCCTTTAACCATGCATACAAACAAAACAAATAAACCATGGTTTTCTTTTTGGATATAGAACGACAGACAGACCGCCAACCTCCCCGCCCCCCAAATAAAGATGATATCAATAACGAATGTAAAGGATATGAATATACGCCCAAAACAATGACCAGAAACTTAACGAGATGTGATAATAAGGAGATATAGAACGGAAGAACGAAACAAGTCAATCTCCTTAATAAAAAAAAAGAGTAAAGAAATGATGAAAGATTACAAGAATAACTACGATAGTGACAGACTATCGAGAAAATCCATTCCCAAACCGAACGAAAAGTGTATACCAGAATAAAAGAATACTAGTGAAATAGTACAAAAAGCGATAGTGAAAACCCAAAAAACTATAAACCCATGACGCGAAAAGCAATATACTCGCACCGTGCCCTTTTCAAAGAAAGGTCCTTGTGTCGTTATTTCCAGGTCTGGGCAACCCTCTTGGTTCTTTTTGTGGTGATTTGTTGTCGATCTCGTCCATTGGCCTGAACAGTAGCTTCATATCGTACGTCAACTCATCCATCGCGAAACCCTCGTCAATTGCAGAAACTGCACCCTGTAAGTCCAACCTCCCGGTCCCATCTGTGATGAATCCCTGGACATGCTTCAGCATATTCTTGACTTTGGAGACCGTCTTGTCGTCATCAACCCCATGCCTCCAATCAATGGTTCTATTCCGGGCCAAGTATAACTTTCCCAAAAGATAGAATGGCACTCCATCTCTTCCAAACCCTTTCCTAGACTCAGGCGAGGGGTATTGCGTTGTAAGGTCTGAATCCCAAGCCCTCTTCCATTTCTCCAGCGCATATTGAGTGTTCCTGACTGCCTTTGCTGCATCTGACATCGCTATTTCGCTATCTCCAAAGCCCTCAGGCGTGCCACAACCATTCCTGCTTTGTCTATCCAACTTCAATTCACCTGTTCCAACTCTTGCCGTATTACCTATCTGTTTGCCGATACCTATTTCTGAGGTGTTCGACATAAACTGTTGTGTTGTCCAAATATGCACATGTAAGGCGTGGATGAGGATAAACTTCGAATAAGCATTCGTCGTACCCGGTTTGAAGTCTAGGTGCATCTGTAGTAACGATCTAAGGACGAGAATAAACTCTGGCTGCCGTACCTGCCGAGACCCGGCTATGTTTTGACTGATGCCATCTTCCCCGTTCAACCCTAAAGCACTGGCGCACTCATTGGCATCGCGAGCTTCCCAGGCGGCATCATCAGCTGGCAATGGTAGTCGTATTTCATTGGTCTGGATTTGGGGCGGTGAATTGAAAAAGATAACGAACGCCGAATTCAAAAGGAATATACCAAACATGACCCTATTTCGCTTTTCTTGCTCGAGCCATGCATTCCAATTCCAGTTGCCGCTAACCGGTTGATCGCCAAGTTGATGATATATACTGTAGTCCGTGGCGCTAGGACCAGGGTTGTTTGGCGACAAGGGCTGGAAAAGTCCCGCCCGTCTGGCCTTCTCAATAACATTTCCATATTTCCGTCGTGAATTTTCTCGTTGATGAAGATGGCCGTGCCAGGTTGCCAGGACATGAAGAAAATACCTTGCCTGGATTTCTTCAATTTCCAGCGGCCCGGGTGGCGCTTTGTTTCTGTCCATTGCTTCAAACGACTTATCAATCAACGCCCGTACCTGGTCGACACTAATACCCCCCTCTGCGTAAACAGCACCAATGCAAATTATCGCCATCAACAACCCGTCATAGATGATGGTGATGTTAAATGTGGGGAGGTGGATCATCGGGAAATGTCCTTGGAAGTTGAGAAAGAACAGGTGGACGAAATGCTTAACATGATCAGGAGTTAGCCAACTTTTCAAATCTGCGTCGTTTCCAGGCTCTTGCTTGATATGTTGATTTGGCGAACCACTGCCAGGACTACTCTGATCCAAACTTTCGGGAAAGCAGACCGCAATCAGCTGATCACATTTAGCTTGTAAAGGATCAATTTGATGCATGGCTAGGTTTGTCCACCCATTAAAGCCGCCTAGAATTACATTCATCGCAGAGGAATCACTCCCACCATTATATATGCTAAACATAGCCCCTCCTGTTCCTCCTCCCGTTGAGTGCTCAATGCTTGCAGTCGTTGTCGGCGTCCCACTATCAGTTGAGGGACCTCCTGTTTGTGGAACATAAAAAGGATCCATAAACGCTGGATCCGTTACATGCATAAAAGAGGACCAATCCACTTCTCCGTTTGGCGGTTGCGTGTTGGAATTTGCATAGTAACCTGTGCTTGTTGGTGGCTGTGAAACATTCGTTAATTGGCGTGGGGGCTGTGGGTGAGGAGGGGCTGCTGGCTGAGGCTGTCGCTGCTGTGATGCTACAATTGCCTGCTGTTGTTGATGTCCCGGTTGCGCCATGTGGGCCTGGGGATGCGCAGGAGGGGGGAAGTTAAAGCCCTCTGATGCATATCCAACTGTCTGGCCCACTCCTCCAACCTGCTCCGCAAAACTTGTAGGTGGTAACAAACCGCCCTCCTCTCTTGAACCCTGCCGCTTTAGGGATTTAGAATATGTGCACTCGCCCCCTTTTGTTCTGCATCTCTCACAAGGGCTGGCAAGATCACAGCGGACTTTTAGCCTCACGCATTGATCGCACGCCCTTGTGGACTTTTTCTTACCCCCGGGTGACGTTGCGCTGGGCGACAATCCACCTACGACTGTCGAAGGGGTTGAGATGGATGCAGCATCAGTATTGTTCTGGTTGTTTGTTTGTTTTCCCTGCTGGTGAGCATGAGCATGACTTAGATGGGTTGCACCTGTTGGGTTTCCCCTCCTGATGGAACATTTTTGGAAATGTCTCTTCAAGATATCTGATCTAGAAAACGTATCCTTGCACAAAACACACTGATAAGGACGATCACCGGTATGCCGCAAGAGATGCCTTTTCAAATGCTTGGCGTGCAGGTATGTCTTAGGGCAGTGGGGACATGGGAATTTGCCGTCCTGGTCCTTTACTGGAGTGATTTGACTAGTGGCGCCGGGAGTGATCCCACTGTTGGTGGATGCTCGCGCATTCGCGGGGCGAGGATTAGGCGGGGGCGGACTCGCAGCTGTGGGCGAAGGCCCTGAACTCGCCAAATTAGGCAAGACCTGGCGTCCGCCGACTATTGCACCAGGCTGGTTCGGATTCGCAGATATTGGTTGCGGGGAAGACGACGAAGACGATAGAGTGGGCGAGGCAGTCACCTGCAGGCCTGACGACAGGGCTGCAGAGAGTGGCGGCGGGGGCATTGGACGTAGAGGTACAGGGTTTTGCCGTTGAGGTAGAACATTTTGAGGACGTTGTTGAGGAGGAAGAGATTGCAGTGATTGGATGGGTGGGTGGGACTGTGGCTGGTGCTGGTGCTGGTGCTGGTGCTGGTGGTGCTGGTGCTGGTTCTGGTGCTGGTGCTGCTGCAACGATGGATTTGGCTGCGGGTGGGGGTGGGGATGAGGGGCAAGTGGGTGATGATACTGCTGCATATGTGGAGAAGGCCCACTCTGCGGTTGGGGTTGGCTATTGGTACTCTGGCCTAAAGGCCCACCCGGATTCACGCCGTGCAGATTCGGTAGGGCTACGTTAGGATGGTAGCCAGCAGGCGACGGGGTTGATGAGGCTGGTGACGCCGACTGTAACGGGCGAAGAGCATGAGGATGATGTGGGGAAGGCACGTCCGATTGCTGTTGCTGGTGGTGAAGTCTAGGGTCTATTTGGAGGCCTGGGTGCTGTTGGTGAGGTAGAGGTTGTAGAGGCTGTGGCAGTTGCTGCTGCTGCTGCTGCTGCTGCTGCTGTTGCTGTTGATGGTGCTGATGGTTTTGTTGCTGTTGTGGAGTAAGCTGCTGGTGCTGCTGGTGCTGATACTGGTGCTGTTGTTGATGCTGTTGATGCTGCTGTTGTTGCTGCTGTTGGTGCTGGTGCTGCTGTTGATGATGCTGCTGGTGCTCCTGTTGATGTTGTTGATGCTGTTGATGCTGTTGCTGTTGATGCTGAAGTAGATGTGGATGTAAAGGCTGGTGATGAGGATTCTGCGGGTGGCGATGGTGTCCGTCCATGATTGAATGGGTAGCAGCAGCACAGCAGCACCGCTGGCTGGAAGGGTTTGTGTAAGGAAGGTTAGGAATGAGACCTATTGGTTTCGCCAATGACGCAAAGGATTAATGATGAGCACTCTGCACACTCGGCTACACACTCATTCTACTTCGTGAAGGAAAGTTTTCGAAAGTGTGGATGTGTGGGTGAATGAATGGAAAAGAAAAGCAAACCACCCCCACTACTTACACTAAACCAAAATGCTCTCTCTATAAACTCTCTAGTTTAGGTCTTCCTTTTTCTCCACAGCCTTCTCCCTTCACCGCTGTTTGATCCCCTTGTCTCAATTGATTTGCGCTGCAAAATTCGATATTCGGACGTGTATCTGCCGCTAGTAGTCAAGACAATTGCGATGTCGACCGCGGTGCCTGTCTTTCGGGATATGACAATATGCACAACTCTCGCGCGGTCCTTGCCCACCAACCCAGTCCGAAGCCTCGCGCCTCTCCTTTTCGCCTCTCAACTCCTAGCGTAACTTTCGTAACTTTTTGAGTGATCGAGGTCTTCCCGGAGCGAATAAGGGAAGAAAGAAAAAAACGCCCTAGGAGATTCCCGATAGTAACGCGCGAGCACGCTGGCCAGCAGGAATGAAACCTTGGGCACCCCTTCGTTCGTTCGTTCTTCCCTACCCCGGAGAAGGTCCGTTATGAGTCTATGACGACTGCCAGTGAAAATGCCTGCAGATAAACTCTCTCACATTCACTCATTCACACCAACCAGCACAATACAACGGACTTGTCTGGCTCTTTTTTCCTAGAAATAATAGAGGGTATATACCTATGTCTAAGGGCCCCACACCCTTGAACGAGGCACTATTACTAAGAACAGCAGCGCACCTACACACGGTTTCTCTCTTCTCCTTTGTGCAGTTTTCAAAACTCGATGATGCCTTCCTCTGCAGCGGGATGGAATTTGTTACTTCCGCGCTAGAGGATGACCTAGGGTCGAATAGAAAATCCGAATAACCTGTCTAGGTCTAGACACTGCTTCTGGGAAGATCGGCTTCCTTTTTTCCGTTTAGAGCAGCGCTTCTAGCTCATACTCGAATGCATCGCCGGACGAAGAAAAGAATCAGATAATGGGGGGGTGCCGGTAGCCAACTCAATAATAAGACTCACTCGCTCACAAAGGGGTGTGTGAGTGATGTGATTGATATAATTGATATGATGGTAATGGCGATGATGATGGTGATTGGTAGGATTGGATAGATACTGCAAATCGGCTTCGTAGGATTGGATCTTCTAGAGCAGGCAGGCAGGCAGGCAGGCAGGCGGACGGGCAGGAAACGGTCGTGCGTGTGAACCGGGTAAAGCGTTTAGAGTTTTTGCACCACTGATTCTGTAGGCTGGTAACTTAAGAATGTGTAGTGTAATGTGTGCAGACCGCACCTTCTGTAGAGGAGAGCCCAGGAAACTATTTCTACTTCGGTAAACGCCGTGACACCTAGAACCTGGTTGTCCTCGTGCACGACGGTGAAGAACTGCTGAAATTTGAAAGCGACAGACAGACAGGATAAGAATAACAAGGGGCCATAAAGGGTGAGGGTAAAAGGGGAGGGTTGGTAAGGGTTAATGTTTAGCTGCCGTTGTCAGAACAGACGTCGGGTTAACAGTACAGATCTAAAGAGCCTCCAAGTCTTATTTCCTGATCATGGTTCCCGGCAACCATATATACCTTACCCTGATGTCAACCTGAGCGGAATCTCAGTGGAGTTCTGACTGTTATTCATGATCATAGATAGAGCCTCCATACTTGCTTCGCTGCTTGGTAATATTGCCACATCCCGAGTGAGAAGCGGCTCTCCCACCGTACGGGTCGGCTGGTCGTAATTGGAGTCTAACTAGTTTTTGTAGTTCTGGAACATCGGAACATCACCACGTTCGCCGCCGATTCGAACGATTCCCGGAGGCAAAGACACTACATGCAATGAACTCTTGATGATATCTGCCTCCCCTCATAATCCACACATAATTGCCACCAGCCTATAAAGCTTAGCTATGAAATTACGCACTCTCAGGCCAGATACCGCCAAAACTCGAAAAAGTTGGCTATGCATGCATACAAGATCAAACTTGCTACAAACGGATACTTCTAATGCTGATCGATACCCTTCAGCCAATCGTTTTAGAGATAATCCCTGGGCGGAGATAGCCAATTTTTCGAGTTTTGGCGGTAGTTGGGTATTCGGCAAAGTCTCTAGTAATATTCACACTGCACTGCTACTCCTAATTGAGATACCATATTACCAGGGATACGGTATGTACTAAGTCACGTACTCAATTCAAAAGATTCCTACAGTTCGGTTATAGTGCTGACGGCTACATGTACTCTAATGCCTGAGCGGCATGCTCTAGATGTATACAGTAGCCCGCCGTTGTAATGAACGCTCCCATACCAAATATTGCTGTATCGAACCACTTGGCTGGTTTTTTTTTCTTCCCGCAAAGAGTTTGGTCTGCTGTACCAAATAATCTGCTATACCGACTAGCGGAAAGGTGCTCAACATGCACGTTCGTTATAGCGGCGGGCAACTGTAGAAGAGAAACCAATTAGATGGTGGTTCGAATAATATGCATGCAAAAAAAGTTGAGAGGTTGGAAATTACTTACTTGCAGGATAACTAACTTGAGCACCTGATTGGGATCGATTCTTTGCTGTACCACCCTATGCATGTAACCGACGTCTTACGGCGGTTTCATGCTTACTTTTTCACTTTCCTTTCCACGACTTATCACTCACTCTAGGGTAAATTGATTCTGATCACCAACACCGCATGCTTGTTTTCCTACAGTAAAGCAGAATCCCAATGGGGTTGCCATCACTCGTAGTTTTTTGGCTATTGCATGTCATACAAAAGATAGCCTTGGCGGGGGTTTTCTGTGTATGCAATAAGAAACTACGAGTACATACTCTGCATTAGAGAGTGCAAGCGTATTGCTATAGTATGACAGGTTGGTCCCTGTCCGCCATGTACGGGCCCACCGGTCAGTTAATTACACAGTGGACCGTACTTATGCAAGATGCTCCCGCTCTTTTCTCCGAAGCTAATGTTTTTCTCGTTCAACTGATCACTGATCCTCACACAAGAAAGGAGGAACTCTCGTCACGAAAGAACAATGGAAAAAGAAAGCAATCTGCAACCCAGCCTCACATGCACTATGTCTATAGCTGGCGCACATCCCGTTTCAATTCGACATATCGAAGGTTCTTTATGGCCGCCGCATGAGGGGTAGAAGTAAGTGAGACAAACATCCGTTTCACCTTCGGTATCTCTCGGTATGTTAAACCATTAGGGCAGATGCATTTCCCCGAGGCTCGCGCACGGCCGTTGAGAGTAGGTATACAGTCGCAGCTCTATATGCCGGATTTCCAAGATTCGGAGGATTTCGTACGGGATAGCAAAAAATCCGGGATAGCAAATTAGTTTTGCAGTAAGAAAATTCAAATCCCAGAGGATGTCATACGGGATAGCAAGGGATCCAGTGTATTGAGATCCGGCATATCGAGTTGCGACTGTAGCTGGGGACACCTATAACCGGAGCACTTTGTGTCCCAACTCCTGACGATAACTCCCCCACCACCACAACACCTAAAATTATTTTGACTCTATAGAATTATAGAGCAGAAGGCAAAGAATCATTCTATAGAAAGAAAATTAATTCAAATCTCTTGGTTGAGGTGCTAAAGGGGTTTGAAGTTGGTGTACTTTCGTGTAGCGCCCCAATGTCGCATCATTTTATTGCCTAATCGGGTAATATTCTGGTTTGCCCCTACCTAGCTGGAATATAAATAGCCTAATCTAGCCAAGTACAGTAGAGTACTACGTGAGGAGAGTGGTGGTTTCCTATGCGTCTGGGCCGCATGGCGCGAACCAAGGAGCAGACGATTCCCCGCGTTCGCTTGGAGTGCAGCCAAAGACTCGGAACGTCAAATATGTACCGGCAAGGGAATACGGCTTCGACGGTTATCCACAAATACACAATTTTGTCGATTCGGTAGGTATAACCAACCAGTCTGCCTTTTAAGATCTCGGATCGAGGGGGAACGGGGCCTTCTCTTAATCTGGGAACTACTATAGGGTCCTATAGGGGCGTTCTATACCTACGTACAGGTAAGTATCTAGTGAGCACATTTTGACACACCGTAAACAATCCAGTGGAATAATAATACCGATGCTCTATTTGCTGGTTACTATTTATTGCGCACGATGGCGATTTTGCTATTATTTACCCCAGCAAGACGTGTTAGGTAAACCTCAAAAAAAAAATTTGATATTGCGCCGCGGACAGTTTTCTTATCTCCCCGTAACGTTGATCTGTCAACATACATACGTACTATGTTGTACGCACTATACTTTATGCTTCCCCTAACATGATCTGACCATATCACGTCACTCATTATTCGCCTCCTTAACGGCTTTAACAGTATCGGTCACAACCCCGGGTAATCCTGCTTATTAGAAGAATATTCTCGGGGTTGAGGTCGCTTGTAGAAGAAGGCGCACATAGTCGTTGTCATGCAGTTATCGGCATCGGTTAAGTCCGTTTCGGTTAATCGTTGGTCCCTTTCAACTCGCCCTCAGTCAGTACTACCCCTTCCATAGAGAAATAGATGTTGAGCGAAAACCTTGTGAGGAAGCATAACAATAATTTACCTTACCATCACTAACTGACTGGTTCTTGCCGCGTGTTCCGCTGTGCTTAATTTCATTTAACTCTATCCCCTTTCTACAGCTTGTGCAGTGCAAACAAAGGGGAAGGGGAATTACTACATACCCATATTACGTCCCATCCATACATATTAATATATACCTACATACACGGAGTACCTGGGTGTTGTCGGCTATTCCGGAGACGAAGCCCTAAGAACTTTGAACTTAAACCAGGGGCCGGGGTCGACAATTAATTAATTCAAGGCCCAATTCGGACAGAACGTTCTACAAATGTTCTCTTTTTAATATATATCTCCCTACTGACCCATGTCTAATAAGTAATATGTGCTTTTGTAATCTATAGGCCTCGATTGAGGGAGACAGCCATCCCCTGGATCTGTATTGGTCAAATGATGCCGTCAGACTTGGCCACGAGACGCATGAGGAGGACGTTTCGAATACATGTGCGTACTGTGCTTCAGGGTAGTAACTCTGCAGAAATGTACGTTCAGTTCGTGCCTTGTTGGGACTTGTTGGAATGCAACACAGTTGAAACAGAGCATTCTAGTTTGCCTAAGGATTTATTAACAGGGAGGTTTTCTTTTTGATACAACTCCGTAACACTCCCGTAGGTGACAGTCCCGAAGATGTAAAAGCCCCCTGCCGCTGTGATCAAGTTGCAGCTTCACAGGCAATATCCTTGTTGTTGCTTTTAGACTCCGTCTATCGATCAGCGGCATATCCTTACACGACATTTTGACATCTGAGGTAATATTCTATGCAATATTTAGCACAATATCTCTAGTATACATGCTTCTATGAAGATATTAGAGGCTTTGCGCAAACGGAGCCAGCTCCATTTTCTGACAGCCTGATTGGTGCCGATCACACCATTAGCCAATCATATAATCAAAATATAGAGCTGGATCCATTTGCGCAAAATCTCTATTAACGCAAGCGCAAGCGCAACCCTGGGGTTTGAGATTTGATAAAATCTTGTAAGCTGCAGTCCATGTAACATAAATTTGTCTGCACGACTGTCTCAAGAAACACAACTATCACTACCCATATCGGGAAAACCTCGGAGTAATTGTTGGCAAGAAAAAGTAAAGTCGGATCAAAATGCCGACTCTGATGTCGATATTCCTCTTCTTCTCACCGCGGTGGTGGTAATGATATCCGCCTGCTTTTGGAACTTTGGGAGACATAATGTACTCTAGCTTACTATACAGAGACATCGCTTATGCTGGCTGAGACCTGCAGGAAGACTACATGTATGCTGCATTGCATGTCGAGGATAACATTGGTTGTGAATTACAGTGGTTGGAGGTCTTTTTGCTGGAGACGAAGACCAGTATGTATGCATCGCCCGGGTCAAGGTGAAGGGGCCAAAACGTGCACGGCCGGAAAATCACGGGATTATATCTTTCCCTTCTAATTATGAATCGGTTTCTGTCCTAGGAAACAGCTAAAGCAAATTATTTTGTTTTCCAGTTTTATCGCTGACATCAGCTTGGGTAGTGCTATAGTGGATAACATGTCGTTGAAATAAGAATTATACTCCACATAGCCCAGCGTGGGCTCATACGATGCCCACTCTGCGAGCGAATGCGGAGGGAACGATGCACCTTTGCGGGGCCTCTTCTTGTAAAATGGTCCCCACTTTCCACGTGGTGGCGGCCAAGCATCGTCAAAGCCATGATTCCCTTTTGGAGGGAAACAAAGCTGGCTCGGGTTATGGCTTAGTTTGCTTTCAGTAGGCATAGCTCATAAACAGCCTTTTCTACTCACGGTCCTGCAGCTGGTCTACAGGCTGAGAGACAGACCCCCACGTAATGAACCCTGGTAACTAAACCACCTCGCCGATAATTCCTCGCCGAATAACCAACCCAATTCTACCCTCGCATAAGAAACTAGGCCGATGGCTCATGAGGAAATATTTACCCATCGGAGCCCCTCCGCAGTGCACTGATCATGATCAAGACGGAAATGAACTCACGAAGTTGTACAGAATCGCAACTTTAATTTAGCTAACAACCGAGGTAGGCTTGTAGATGAGTTAAACCAATATTCCGGTAACGGAACAAGGGAGAAATTAAATAATGACAGAGCCGCATCTGAATATCTCCATGGGCCGGGTTAGTAACTTCATTTATTAGCCTTTATCTCATAGTGAGGCAACTTGAGGAAAGGGATAGCTCATGCTTGTAGTCCTCCAGTCTTTAGTATTTAACCTCGGGTCGAGATCGAAGCAATTGTGACAGAGTAAGAAATTATTAGCCTCCTATCTTTGACAGGAAGATGGCCGCCTGGGGAACCTTGTGTGAATCTCAATGTTCCCACCTTCCGTTTTGCTCTTTCTTGCTGGGATAGGACTTGAATGAAGATCAAAGGATGTAAGGTCATCATCACTAAATTCATTGTGGAACCGGCCGGTGATAACGCATTACACAACCTGTGCAAGTTCATCCAAGCTTTGTTACAGAAACGCAGTTGACTATCAATAATTTAGTTAAATTCTTCACGTCAGCCATGTTGCATAGGCCAACGTTTCTTTTATTTCCTTATTGAGATGGCCATCTATCCTGAAATTTCGCTTGCGGTGAAAGGTGGAATCATTAAATTTATAAACCAATTCAGCTCCAATGCTATGTTTCATAATTATATATATCTTTCCGAACATAGAGCCAGACCTAGATGTTCAAGAAGCCAGGACAGAATACTCTTTTTTCTGTTCGCGGAGTTCCCCATGAGCAGCTATGAAATCTCGGAGGTCCCGAAGTTTTGTACTCACGCGAGTGTCAATGATACCCCCATGTAAGCGGTTAAGCCGGATAGAATCCGGACTATTAGTCATGCGAGTTGCTTAGCGAGTTCCTATCTCGTTCGGGGTAGATAAATGCCGTAGGCAATATAATCTTTAACGGAACACTCCGCTCGATCTATACAGTAAATAAGTAACCGGCCACGCCAGCAAATAAGTTCTGTGTCAAGAGTAAAAGATTAGCAAAGGGCTGAAACTTGGGTGGCTTTCATGCTGCGTATGTATGTGTGTACAGCTAAGTGATGGAACGGACTGAGACAGAGTGATACCTGTTTTGGGTAAAATTTCATCAAAATACGGTGTTTTTAACTATAACAGTATCTCAGGGTGTTCCATCACTTATTACCATGGCTATACATACACAGATGTAACTAGCACATCATATTCCGTTGGGATCTGTCGCTAAATATTAAATGTTGGAATAGCTACTATTTGTCATTTATAATCCCTGCGTTAATACCAAGGGAATTCGAAGCCCATTGAATCCTCCAAACAGCAATCAGATTTTGGCCTCAACCCAGAAGCAAATTGATGGACCCGGCCGGAATATTATAGACCCGGATCCTAGAAGTAACTAAATTAAGCTGAGCAACATTCCTATCCGGAAAATAGCAAGCTGGTTGAATTCAAAGTTCTGTGAAGATGAAACACCATAGGCTAAAGTTAATGTGCTCAATAAGTCGATCACTCGGATCGAGTGAGTTTCTATGCGCCAAGACCTATCCGCATATTATTGTAGGTTCTGGTATGCCAGGGTGGTGTTGAGTCTCCCGATGTGAAAGTGGTATATAGAAGTTTAGCGATTCCTAAACGATGTGTCTTCGACAAGTGTTATGAAATCATAGTCAAGTCTAAACTTATATGCAGGAAACAAAACCCAGCTTGAGGGGATATTGAACTTGAACACGAGTCACAGACAAAACTTTTTTTTTTGTTGTTTAACTCACTAATTACATGCAGATCGTAGTCTATGGTAATACCGCCCACAGACAAGACTTGAGAGTGGAAGCTTGCTAATATGATCCGGATATACTGACAAAGGGAGTAAACCTGAAAACTGCCGAGTTTCACCTACCTATGTCTAGGACTTATTTCACCTATTATAAGCTAGACTTTGTATCCTCTGGTAGGCACGGTCTAATGTGGCCCATGAGTCGAGCCGGCTCGAGCTTTCGGCTCATTCACAACGGACCTTACTACCCAGCGAGCCCGAGCCAGCTCATGAACCTAACTTACCTACATTTTGATATGTTTCTAAGATTTATAGGAACTCTTAACATAGGCTTATTGTCTTCCCAAGGAACCTGGCCCCTCAAGTTGCAGGTAATGGTTTTCCGTAGCTTTTTTCCTTACTTTTAGTCTTGATCTTCGTCAATTCCTAACCTTGATAGAAGTGTTTCCTATCAACCAACCACTACCGCCGGCTCGAGCTTTTCACAGGCCTCTGCCAAATGCTTGAGTCAGTTCATAGATCACACTACCTGTCACTTGAGATTGATTCTACGAGTTGAAGACCTGAAAAAACTTTGTTTTATGTTGTTCTATAGCCATAGAACTTCTGGGTTACAGGAACTTACACTTCCTGGCTGACTTTGGTCGCTTCGCTTCCTACATAAAACTAGGTTAGTTTGTATGCAAGGTGTTTCCCTGACAGCTGAGGGAAGTCCTTTACATTCCTTAAGCTTTATATGACATGCCACCAAACCCAAAGGTACTTTCACTTACAACACCCCTTCTTGCTACTGTTGATAGCACGGGCCTGATATTTTCCTCAAGTCGGTTTGGATTATAGTCTAAACGGTAGAACAAGTTACATTTGCTTGGGTCAAATTGTAACAAATGACTATAAAGAAACTTCCTTAAACCTTAGTTTGATACTGCCCGTGGCGGCCCGAGGTTTTAGGTTTGATTTTCACAGATTCCAATATCCTCAGAGTATATCTGGATCTAGTTGGACCGACTCAAAATTGCTGTTGTGGTCTCGCAATAAGCACAAGTGAAGAAGAGTCCGTGTTCAGTGTTCTCGTATCAGTGGGAGGTATATCTCGTGCCCATAAATAGTCCGGTCGGGTCTTCTGCGTGATTTAGACCGGTTCGGTCGGGGGTCTTGCCAAACCAAAAGAATGTTAGTTTCAAACCTTTGATTCAAATTATATAATGGGATAAACCTACTTTCATGATATATTACCTAATTCAGAGGCGAGAAAAACACGGGTTTAAACGAATAGTTGATCAACCAAGGAATCCTTATAGCTGGTGACAATATCCCCGGCGAAAAAGAGATTTCGAGAATATTCCCTGGATAGAACGTTGATGGCGAATCATCTCTACTGGCAATCCAGCGAAAGTTTGACGATGCGGGCAGCCAACGAAGTGATAGAAGAGGAGTTTTATGCTGAATGTTATGTTGGCATTAATGTTCAAAGTTAACATCGGTATCATACATATCAGGACTATACTATACGCTATCCATGGTATAACCTGCTACGTCTTAGCCTCAACCTCATTTCTTTTGCCCACACTCAATGAGCACAAGTATAGCTTCGCGGGAGAAGGTATTGCAGACCGAGTTGATTATAAATATATTTTACTACTGGAATAGTTAAAGAAATAAGCCTTAGCATGTAGACCCTATTGGTACGCGGTGGACTTAGAAAAACTAATAATTTATAATGAAAGCTTTTGTTTGCATGAATCGAACCACCCATACTTACTCAGTCTACATGTAGTACATACCCATATCCGCTGTGTTGGTACATTTACGATAGCGTAGTTCCAATACATAAGTATTTCTGTCTTCAAGACTCCAATGCAGCCGGAAAAACACATCAGGGGTGTTTACACGTAATGCTGTATTCATGTTCTTAATTAAGTATATATATGTACAAATAACAAAACACGAATGAATCTATATCAATCAATCAATCAACCTACGAACGGCAATCAACCATGAACTAAATTAAAGAAAAGAAAGAAAAGGGTGGGAGGGGGATACAATGCAGATACGAGTGATATACTATGATTCATGTACCTTCTTTTGAGAATACCGAGTGATAATCCATGACTCAATTTAATCGACAACAATCAGGCTTGACAAATTATTTGTGTGTATGAAACCTTCAACTGGCAGCACCCATTGGTCTTTGACCATCTCAGCGATATGATGATACCACTTGCAAGTATTGAATAGCGCGTCTCCTACCGATTACCACGCGTAACTTTGAGACTCGCAATATCTAGTACAGATTTTTCGTCTCTGCTAATCTGTCCATGGCCAGGCTAGGTGAATACCTAAATACTCTATTTTAACTATTAAATGTGTTTTATAGCCTCTTTTGCCCTTGGCAATATCACTGAGTCGGGGGGCCTGAATAGTATTGATTATCAGAGAATTCGGCTTCCTAAATACAGATTTGTTCTCTTGTCTGTGCGACACGTTTAACGACGATCAAGTTAAAACGAACCCATATCAACCTCTCTAGCTAGCTGGCTGCACTCTAGATCGGGTAGCCGTGTAAAGCCAGAAACGAGTGGACAATCTAGTCTGTGAAAAGGCATACACGCGCGCGAGGCAAGCAAGAGCGAAGAGAAATGATTTCGAAGAGCAGCGCGAACCAGGTGTGGTCTATAGATCTGGCAAAGCAAGCGTCTACGAATCAATACCTCTGGTACTAAAGAAGGGATTAATTAAATCGACTACTAATTACATACTAATTTCCTCAAGACGCTCTCTTTCTCGGAGAAACTAATATAAAACTCCTCCGGCCTCTAATAAATGCTCTACTGATATAATTAGCCAAGGAGGCTTTCTCCATAGAGATATAGAGTTACATGTATATATATATGTTCCCCCCAAAGTCAACACCAAGACATGCATGCACTCCTACCCCAAATCTGCCCACGCCCGAATTCTTCGCCTCATACTTTATTGAGACCTGACCCGAATAATCATATGAGTATTACTCCACCACGACATATAGAGCTGCCAGCCTCACATTGAGAGCTTCATACATGTATGCAATCCTCTCCATAAAACCTATATACTCAACTCGCTTTATTGACTTCATAACCACTCAGGAACAAAAATGATTGGAGACGCGGGGAATCGAACCCCGGACCACCTCTACATAAGATACTACTCAGGATATATGAGAGTAAGTACTCAATGCTAAAGAGGTATTATACCACTAAACCACATCCCCTTTTGATCTGGTTTATCTCTTACCTTTCAAATTCTTGTCTGTAGTGGTCAGGAGCGGGAAAATTCTGCCCTAGCACGGAGGCTTGGCATAAAAAATTGCGGGCCGTACATGAACGCAGAATTTTCAGTCCGGATTAAGATGAAAAGGGTTACAACTTAGACTGCTATGAGGTAATTCTATTCATAATTGAAGTCGAACAAGTACCTCATCGAAAGTTACAGGTCCCAACCATGAAGCCTCAGCAGCGTTTCCAGATCGCGATTCAGCTGATCAGATCAACGAGGTTAATTAAAAATAAAGCCATGGAGTACCTAATTCCGTTCAAATCATGCCCCACCACCACGAGAAAACAAGCCCCAGTCCAAATACAATTCCAAAAGAGATCGAAACGCGGGGAAATCGACCACCGGGCCACCTCTATAGACACAGACGGCCTGATGATGCTCTAATAATATCGGAGGTTTTCAGGGCCGCCGCACGCGTGTAAGTGCGATGTCGAGTGAGAACGCCTTTTGAGTTACACACTAACTCTCAGCTCTCTTGCTTGTGAAAGAACTGCATAATCACGACTTTTGTTTACAATTGAAGTGCGGACTCTGGTGCCGCTGCACCCCAGGAGTGCGCATTCAAGACCGCACTTGGGTTCCGCGATTCAAAAAGTTCCAAACTCGTCTGTTGCTGTAGAGACCAAAGTTCGTGCAGCGTTACAAAACTAAGATACTACTTGTAAAGATGTGTTATACGTGCCCCTCAGACTCCTGAACCTTAAAAAAAGTTTTACTTGTTAAAGGATTACAAGTATCCGTGGGCTTATGAGACATTTGTGAATAAACCACATTCCTTTCCCAACTACAAGCA
Source organism: Morchella snyderi (assembly GCA_024521645.1). Taxonomy (NCBI): domain Eukaryota; kingdom Fungi; phylum Ascomycota; class Pezizomycetes; order Pezizales; family Morchellaceae; genus Morchella; species Morchella snyderi. The sequence continues at coordinate 666,481 of JAJJXB010000032.1, read as the reverse complement.
CCCAAGCTGGTAATGGTCGACAAACCTACAGCGAGAGGTAAAATTATTGTTTAAATAGGGATCTAAAAACAGGGTTTGTATGGCTGGTCAATCTAATAGGGCTCCTCCCATACTTCTACAATAATCTTACCACAAGCTGTACAAAAACAAAACTTGAGTTTTGGAGTTCGTTATCCAGGATTCCCACATGGTCACCCACTGCAGTACTAACTGGACGATATGTTGCTTATGTATGGCAGAGCAGACGGGATGCCCAGTTCTCAACATTCTATGAACGAACACGTCGGAGTTGCTATTCAACTCAATTTACAGTACTGTAATTTACAAAGGTTCAAAGCTGATCTTCGTTGATTCCACAAAAATGCAGTAGGTAAGTTACTAGACCTCCCCTTTACTACGAAGTTCTTCGAATCGGCACGGATTTGGCAGAAAGGTTTTTTTATGTGAGGGTTAGGGTTACAATATCCGTAGTTATTACAATATATAAAGCTTGGTGCGCAAAGCCACACATGCCCGGTTGGTCTAGTGGTATGATTGTTGCTTCGGGTTTCTCCCCGAGAATTAAACTTCTCAAATGTGACAGGTCTCCGGTTCGATCCCGGAATCGGGCCCATTTTTTTCTCTCTTTCATCTATTTTGCTGACGGGAGATACGCAGCTGAGAACGGTGGAAATAAAGTCAACGCACGTAAAGGACTTGGGCGGGCGAGTGCAAAAACGATTAGTGGACCGGCTAGCCGGGTTGGGCAATCATAGGGTACTACATGTATGTATCACTCGGCTTTCTTAGTCAATTATCGAGCCGGGATCCGGGGGTGCCTGGTGTCGGTTGCTTGATTACATGTAAAGACTTGTGCGGTATTCTAGATACTATATGGTATTGAATGCCGCATTTATGCAGAATTTCTAGTAATGCTACTAAATGCTATGCATTTCCGGGGTTTTCGGGCCATTTCCGGGCTGTACCCAGTCAAAACAACGTACATGTACTATTTTGTATGAAATAGTTTGCTGAATACAATCACAATCAATATTTTCTTCTCATGAGGCGTTACACCCATCAAAACAACAACCAGTTAATTCATCAATATCTCGGTCATCTTTGATCCCTCATCAAAGGGCTAAAGAGAGTTTTAAAAAACAGTTTTTGTCCATCAGATATTGGCTATATGATGAAACAGTTATTCTCCTATGTGCTCAGCTGAGATATGTAATGCTGATAATTTTGATTGATTGCTGATGATGAACGAGTTGGTGTTGATAATCTTATTCCCCTTGTCATATATGAAGTGTTACAGTACAAAAAAGGGGGTGCAATACGTACTGTATCAATACGGAATTCGGAATTCTAACTATAATACCGTAGAAATACCGTAGTAATACCGTAGTTTTGCAGTATCCTGCTAGGCGCGGTACTGGATCCACCCGCTTTTTTGGTACTGTACTCTCATCAGCTGTCACGTCTGGGTGTGACAGCGGAGACCTAGAGGCAGTGATGCGGTATTTCTACAGTACTATTAAAGGTTATTGATTACCGAAAATGCAGCTTTAAGGTATTGCTTGGCAAAGTGCGCAGAGCACCAGCATTTCTGCGGTATTCCTACGGCACGAATCCCACCCCAGTTTTTGTCACTGTAATAAGGAGTGTATGCGGCCCGGAGGCCACAATGGAGACGCGTCGGCGAGAACCGTCGTCCGCCGTTATAACGAACCTGCATATTCCAAAATTTCTCGCTCGATACAGCAGATTGTTCGGTACAGCAGGCAGGTTTCTATGCGAGATTCGGATTCGGATCACCAAAGCTCGCTCGTTATAGGAAATTTGTGGCTTTTTGGGGGGGGCATTCCTTACGTATACTACAACGGCGGGAGACTGAACTCTGAGATCTTTTAGAAGATCCAGTTTCCGGTAGGATTATTGCGAAAGTCGGTCTCCCCCACCGCCTTGTAGTCAGTACTATTATAACTAACCCATGAGCACAAACAAACAAACACAGTAGCTGTCTCGTTCCCAGCCAAATACTTTGCGCCAAGGTTAATTCATAATCTCGATCTCACGCAGCTTCTTCTGGCACTATATGTAAGCTACCCCCAGAGAACGCCAATAATAAATAATTCAAATCCTGCCTCACTTATACATCTAGGGGATTAGTAATTTCAGCGATTTTTTGTTTTGTTTTGTTTAGTTCGTTAATTACATGCAATTTCAGCGATTTCTTTTTTTGTTCAACTCATTAATTACATGCAGACCGTAGTCAATTTCAGCGATTAGCTTAATAGAGGTACCAAAAATATTTCCCGATAGATACAATGTATTATATTATATGTTTTCGTAAATTTTATAGCGGAGGCAGGATTTCCTGACCGAGGCCTTTTCGGGGGGGGGGGGGCTTGGATACTACATGTACAGCGGTAGGTAATAAGTGATGGAACGCCCTGAGATAGGTTATACCTGCAAACATCTATATTGGTGGCGTTTTACTCAAAACAGGGATCAGTCTGTCTCAGTCCGTTCCATTACTTATTGCCCACCGCTGTACATGTAATTCCGAATCTACCAGAAATACAAGTAAGCTTATTGGGAAAAGATAGAAAACTCCATTCAAATACTATCTCATTAATTAACCTTTCTAACCCGAAAATATCATCTCATCCTATTGCAAGTCTGAGTTTTTAAAGAACCCCCATAGTTACATGTATGCATTTACAGGTTGATGCAGCGGAACCGAAAAAGGCTTTCTGCGCCATATATATTCCCTTTCAAATAAGGGTTCTAATCAGTATTAATCCGGAGTGCTATTCTACTAGACTAGTCCGTTCTCCTTTGATATTCGACTTAAGCTTGTAAGAATACAGATTTGGATTCGATTGTCATGTAGCCCCACACGGATCATGGAGAGGTTCCTGTATTCGGCGATTTAGACATGGGGTGTCACTCGGCATTTTTCACGGCTCGCCCCCCCGGATCATATACATGTATATCATGTTCGTACGTGGCGGCCACAAACACTAATGGAGCGGGCCAGACAGCAAGGAAAAGTAGCCATTGGTACCTATCTTTGCTGTTAACCTATTCAGCGACTGCTAGCTGTGATGTGATGTTTTAGGATCGATGTATATATATAGTGCTATTTGGGACCGATTACTCCACTCCACTCCAGCTGGCTGAGAACAAAAACACAAAGTGAGAGTAAAAAAAAAGTAAGATGTTTCCGGCAACTATATATATGACAGTTACACACAATCGTTTTCCTAGCTATGCGGTTATAATTACTGGCATGCCTGTGGTTTTTGATTCTGGTGGGTACATGTAGTATATTGTATACACCGCACCTGGGGATCCGGACGTTATCAACCCCCCAATCCCAACTCCATTACTAGAACCATATGCATACGGCCAGCTACCACACACATCCATTCTCTATGCCACCTATGTACTTATACCCACCACACCCGTACCCAGCTGTCAATCATTGAACAACCCCCCCCCCCCCCCCCTGGGGGACAGTCTCGATAAATCACAACTCTGCAACGCATGTCATATCGTATCATATCACTTACAAACTACATATATATATAATATACATTTAAACACCCCGCGCGCTAGCGCGGCATTTGACGGTGAGCATTCGGGGGGGGGGCGAATATCAGCTAGCTAACAATTTTACACCGATCTGAGCATCCAGAGATGACCAAGTTGGGGTGTGCATTTGGTGGTACGTCGCGTTATACACGTTGCGTTATGTGGTAGGAACAAGAGCTCGAGCTTGACACCCCCCCCTCCGTATATGCATACATAAATAGAGCAATTATTCTCACAGTTGGACTGTTGTTGATTTTAGAATACCCGCTACTCACCTCCCCCCCCCCTCTGCCTTGCCACCCAAACCACAAATCGCCCGCCATAACGTCTGCCACCCATCTCCTCCCTCCACCTTCCACACACCCAGTCACGCACCCCGCCGTCAGAGAAGCCCGTTAGAATGCGACGCAGGAATTCCCCCCCCCCCCCCGACCCCGCCGCCCCTAGTACACCAAAAGATATACCAGCGCTGCCGCGGGGAAATATTCGAACCCCCCCCCCCCCCCCAAGTCCTCCGCAACCAATGGTTTCTAGAGTGTGTTACCGGGCTACACTACCGCAGCTTGGGGAGAGGGTGTTGGAGGACTGCGTTCGTGTCGACGTTTTTTGGTAGGTGTGTGGTTTTTCGTAGGTCCATGTACTTGGAGGTAGGCTACGGGGTCAATGATAGTTTTGGTTTTTGTTTCGGGGTTTCAATGTATCAACATGGACTAGTGAAACGGATGGAGGAAAGCGAAGACAAACGAAAGAACGAAAGAATGAAAGAAGGAAGGAAGGATTGTACAGAGAAGAAAAAGACTAAAGAGACGGAAGACTGATATATGCAAATATTTTCAGCTACCTACAAAACAGCGAGCAAAGCCAGCCTCTCAAACCCAGAACCTCTAGCCATTCATCCCTTACAAACCACCCACCCCACCCACCCCCATCTACGCCTTCCTCTCAAACCCCACCCACTGCCCCTCCTCGGGCACAACCTCCAGCTCCTCCCACACCCTCGCCTCCTCCATCGCGCTCACCAGCTTCAGCTCCGCCCACCCCTGGTCCACCACCTCCTCAATCAGTCCGCCGCCAAACTGCGCCTCCACCTCTGCCACCTGCTCGGCCGACAGCGGCGGCTCGACCGGCAAGATCGGCGTGTCGCCGCCGCCGCCCACAACCGCGGCCTCAGCGGGCTGCGCCGTCTCGCCGTGCGCCGGCGCCGCAGCGCCGGCCCCGCGCGGGTACGTCCAGCGCCGGTGCTCGGCCGCGTGGTACTCGCGGATGGTCTTGTCGGCGTGGAGGTGCTCGGCCGCAAAGTCGTCGAGCAGGAGGCGGGCCTGCTTGACGACGATGTCGAGCTCGTCGGCGGTGCTGGTGCCCGTTGTGGCGGGGCTGGTGCTGTGCTGCTGCTGCTTGAGGGCGGCAATCTGTTGGTGGTAGTCGGCGAGGCCGTCGGGCTGGACGGAGGAGATGATGGCGAGGCGGTGGCGGGTGAGGTTCTCGACGGACTGGCGGTAGACGGAGTGGGCGGGGAGGCGGGCGAGGAGCGTGAGCGTGTGGTTGTAGAGGGCGATGAGCGTGGGGCGGGGGTTCGGGTGGGTGAGGAGGCCTGTCAGGCCGGTGGGGGAGAAGGGCGGCAGGCGTGCGGTGAGGAGGCGGAGGGTGGGATGCATGGCGGCGGTTGATCTGGATGGCTGGCTGATGGCCAATTGGTGTGTGTGTGTGTGTGTGTCGGCGATGCCGGTGATGTCGGGATGTCGGTGATGGCGGGGATGGTGGCCGGGTCGTCGTTGATGTCAATCAGTCAGTCGGTGGGGCGATTATGTCAGCAGGCGAGCCCGGGCGTCATGGGCTGTCACTCGCGGTCTGTGTGTGTTTTTGCTTCTTCTCGGGGGTCATGTGATACCAGCAAAACACGAATGGCGGAGAGCTGTGCGGTGGGCAAGCCGAGAGGTAGAAGGAGCCCTGCATGTACATGATATGATGCTAGATCAACACGAGTTTTGATAGGAGATGGTACAGCAGGTCCACTACTCCGTGGACTCTACTATATCTGACAGCTGTGATATGTATATATTCCTATAATATACTAGCAGAAGTGAAGCTAGCTTGCTACCAGCGCCGGTATGTATAACGGCCCCGACTCGCCTCACCGTCAAAGAGCTGGCCTTGGGCCTTTCTTGATATATATTTGTGAATATTATTGATGTAGCACGTACTTGCATAGGCACAACCAACACCCCCCCACCCCTACCACCAATGCCGCACCGCACGTACCGGCGCGGCCATGGCCACAACTGCACGCCACAAGCCTCGCACCAGCTAGACAAGATAAGAACACAAGAGATGGGTGCGGGGGGGGCAGGTCAGACTACAGACATACATACAGCCGATCCGATATAGATAAGACCTTACCCCCCCCCCCCCCCCGATTCGCTGGTACTATGCAGTATGCAGAGGTTATGTATATAATTAGTATATACCTGCGGCCCTTAGCCTCTCATCGGGGTTACTGACTAGCTACATGTACGTAGCTCGTATATATACCCCCCCTCCCCCTCCCTCCCTCCTTCTCTTCATACCACTGCTGAACCGGCTGGGTGGCCGGGGGGGGGGGGGTTGTACGAAGGCCTGATCGAAAAGACGGCGTCCGGTTGCGGTATATTGTATATATCTCGAGGCGGTTTAATTACGGGTCGATCAGGGCTATAACAACCATTGCAGGGGGGGGGGGAATATTGTTCCGGGTAGATCACGGGATAGATACTCGCAGCTTGTACCTGTTTTCTGAACTGCACCGTAAGCCTAGGCTTGACATCGGTATCGACTCGGAGCTTGGTGCGTTTGATAAGTGTGTGTGCAGGGGGCGTGTTTCTATAGCTATTTGGGGGTCAATGATTAAGGCTGATAGGATCAAGGCTACTACTATATCTAGTCCCGAGATCACAGCTTTCAACCACAGTAGCTAGTAAATAGAAAACCAGTATATTGACTCCACCCTATCTAACCTCCCACCACTACTACCACCTCTTACAAACCGTAATCATACTCTGCTCGCCCACCATGACCATGTACTCCCCGCCCACACTAAACGCAATATGCCTCACCGGGCTCCTCACCTTTGGGATATCCAAAAAGTGATGGGGCCTCACCAGCCCAAACGGGTCCGACACATCGTCCACCACCTTGACCTTTACGCCCAGCGGCACCTCCCCGCCCGCACTGCCCACGCTCTCCTCCCTCCCCCTGCTGCCGCTCTCCTTGCGGAACATCTCGGTGCGGCACAGATCCCACATGTTGACCCTCCCCAGCGTGCTCCCCATCGCCAGCACCGGATGCAGCCCGCGCGCGCCAAAGAAGCCAAAGCGCATAAAGAACGGCTCCGTATCGCGGCACTCAAACATTGCCAGGCGCTCAAAGCCCGCGCCAAAGACGCTGCGCGTCTCGCGAAACTCATGCGTTGTCGGCGGCGCGCCCCACGCGGCGGGGTCCACGCGGCTCGTGAAGCCCTGGATAGCCCACAGCACGATGCGACTCTCCTTTGCCGCCTTGCTGAGCACCACGTCGCCGTGCCAGGCCAGGCAGTCAATGTAGTTGCTGTGGACCATGCTCGTCGCAAAGTGCGGGTAGTGCAGGACGCGCGGGTTGTCGCTGCCGGCCGCCATGCCCGCGCCCTCGGCCGCCGGCAGCACCCACAGGTTCACAATGTGGTCCATGCCGCCCGAGAGCAGGTAGCGGCCCGAGGCGTGGAACGCGATGCTGAGGATTGTCTCGCGGTGGCCCTCGCCCGCGCAGATGAGCGCGCATGGCTGGCGCGTGTAGCGCGCGTCAATGTTCCAGAGGCGCACGGTGCTGTCGGCCGAGGCCGAGGCGAGGATGGCCTGGTCCGTGGGCGAGACGAGGATCTCCATGATCTCGTCGCCGTGGCCGACGAGTGTTTGCTGCACCTTGCCCGTGCGGATGTTGAGGATCTTGATGATGCCTGCGGCGCCGCCGACGGCGAGGAGCGGCGCGCCCGTGCGCGTGCAGCGCGTCCAGCAGGCGGAGCAGAGGGCCTCGGTGGGGAAGAAGAGGTCGTCGTGGAAGTAGTGGATGATCTCGATGCCGCGGGAGGGGTGGGGGCGCGCGATGATGACCTCGCGGCCGCCGACGACGGCGAAGACGGGGTCGACGCCGGGGGGCGTGTAGGGGTAGAAGTAGGCGCCGTAGTAGGTGACGCCTGGGGAGCCTTTGTTAGGCTACGGGGGAGGAGAGGGGGGGTGTGTGAGTTAGTGAGTCATGGGCTGGAAGAGGGGGGTGGGGGGGTTAGTTGTGCGTGTGAGAGAGATGAAGGAGGGGGGACATACGCCGATGATGGCTTTGACGGTGGGGAATCTCCAGTGGTCGAGGGGGCGGGGGGCCGGCGCGGCGGTGGTGGTGGCGAGGGGCGTGGCCGTGGAGCTGGGCGTCTCGGTGTCGCGTTTCTTGTTCATTGTGGTGGGGAGAGAGAGGGCAATTGGTGATTGTGGAATGTGGTATAGCTGTACTGGCCCTGAACGGAGCTGTGCCTGGTCGAGGAAGCCTTGCAGGTGTGCAGAAACTACTACCTCGATGGACGAACTGGCAAGAGGGGCTTCTGCTGCCGGAACAGTTTGTGGGGGGCGTCGTGGGGCGTCGTGAATGCCGTGAATGCCGTGAATGCCGTGAATGCCGTGAATGCCGTGAATGCCGTGAATGTCGTGAATGTCGTGAGATGTGTCGTTGAGCTGCGAGTGAGTGAGCTGAGGTCTTTCTTTCGGTTCAGGGCGAGGGATGATGACAGCCAAGCAATCAATCAAGTACCTACTCAGACGCGACCCGAAGAGCAATCCGACAAAGAACTGCCTCGAGGGATTCAAGCTGTGCTATGTGTGTATGAGGGCTATGTTACAGTTCAATTTCACGGGTCTCAATGCGCAATCATCACCGATTCCGCCGACTCACGTGATCAGCGCGCTTTCTCTCTTTTCAAGTCATGGAAAAGCACTCGGTCGGTGGCTTTTATGTACCGGCGAAAGTCACGTGCGAGGAACCACTCGCAAAGAGGCAGATAGATGCATGCAGAGTGTTGGGACAGCAGTTGAGTGTTGGGACAGCAGTTCAACGGTTCTGGTCTAGGCCTGGTGGTTGGAGAGACAATGGGAAACGGGATATATGTGGGAAAGTTGGGGGGGCAGCTCGAGGTTTAACGAAATCATGTGTTATCACTCGACATCTGCTCGTGCTCCTCCTTGGTCTGATCTAGTGTCTCGCACCAATGGATATAGCGCAGTACGCTTGCTAATAACTGTCAAGAACAAGTGTTCTAGGCACCTCTTGTTCTTGTATACATGATTGGGCTTTGCCAGCATCTATGTGGAGAAGGGGGAAGGGTGGAGGGGGGATATTTGTCCTCTCTGTCCACACGCCGGTGTGCTCACACCTCCTTACTGACAGATGGGCGCGCACTTGGAAATTACACTCTGTCTGGTGGTTTGGGGGGGGCAGCAGAAGGCACAAGTCCCCATGACATGCGTACAGACGGCGAGTGATACGCCATGATTCTATGGACTGGCTGCGTGGGAAGGGAACTTGCATGCGTGTTGTGGGTTTGTCCACCGAGATACAGTGCCTGAGGTGCCATTCAAAAAAGGCGTGAAAGGATCTGGCTAGCTAGCTGCTGTCGGAGCCCGTGAATAGACAAAAGGATATGTTGCCTGATCATTACTCTTAAACCACCAACTGTGTTCCTGGATGGTCAAAAGGCCCCAGTAAGCGCTGCCCGTGGACACATGTACTTAACACGTAGTACGCAGTGCCCATTGACCGCTCCAGTTCTGCCAGGTGTTGCAAATCCACCAAAGCAGCACGGTGCTACTCGTGGCCACATCCTACGCTCGATAGATATCTTCACGGCGTCCCAAGACCCACACACAATCCCAGGACCATCTTGTTTCAGCTACCACTCCCTCCGTCCGTCCTCCACAGCCAACGCCATTGATACAGCAGCATATATATAACCAACAAACACACAACCAAGAACCCCCCACCCACACGAAATGGCCCGCCCACATCTACCCACGCCCAAGATCATCCACCTCAGCATGGACTTCTTCCCCCCCGCCACCACCGGCCGCCACCTCCCCCACTGCCTCGAGGGCTTCCTCGCCCACATCCCCCCGGGCGTCGACAGGCACGGGGCGCGGTGTCCCCAGCCCGCACAGCCGTCGCTCCGCTGCTTCTTCAGCGAGACCACGTCCCACAGCATGATCACCGTCAAGGCCTCGCGCAAGCTGCCCAAGCGCTTCGCCTGGGGCGGCCGCACCGTGGAGATCGAGTCGCCGTTCGTCTACCGCGACGAGCAGCAGTACTGGTTCACCTCGGCGCTGGGCGACGCGCTGGAGGAGGATAGGGATAAGAAGCGCGCGTGCACGCCGCAGCTGGTGGCGCATGGGCTGATGGATGTGCATTTCATGGTGGGGAATGGGGGGGAGGGGAGTTGCCACTATTTTCACATGCCGGATGTGGTCCTGGTGACGGAGTTTTTTGGCCCGGGGGCGGGGCCTTCGATTGTTACGCCGGCGGAGAAGAGGTGGATGGAGGAGAGGAAGAAGGTGATGGAGGAGGAGGGGAAAAGGGAAGACATGAAAGAAGGAGCCAAGGAAGGAGAGGGAAAAGGAAAGGGAAAAGAAAAAGAAACAGACCGAGGACCAGAAAAACGAGAAGAGGATCCAGACCGCGAAGGTTTCGAACTTTGTCTAGGACAGGATTTCTTTCAAATGTATCCTCATCTCATGTTCAGCATTGTAGCTACTCCAGCCCTCGAGCTACGGATTTCGTCTATTCATTTTGGGCAATCTGCAACACAGCTCACCTACGAAGGGCAGGCATTATCCATCTGCGCGGTGGGAACCTGTGTCGGCAGAGATTCGGGCGGGAGACTCACTCTGGAGAATGGCTTTGCGGTTCATTTTGCTCCCCAATCCGTATACAATTCTTACCACCGCCTGCCCAACTTGAGACAAAAAACTAGAGCAAAGGAGGCACCAAAGAAAGACGATCTCAAGTTAGTGGCTCCAACGCTGGTACGAGCTTGCCTTGCTAGTCTTATTCTCGCATTGGAGCTCGCCACATCTCTGAGCCGTTTGCATCTACCCCGTAAACCAAATGGGATGGTCATTTATCACAATACTGACTACTTTGACGAGAAGAAAAGGGCAGAGAGGGCTCGTTGTCTCGCAGCTGGAATTTCATACCCTAACATGGACTTGATACACCGATTAACCCAGCTTCAGAGCATGGTTGAGGACAGAAAAAGAGGCAATCTAGGCAAAGTCAGGTTCGTGAGGGGTGAGGAAAAGCAATTGGAAGCTGCCATGAAGCTTGCTACCTTGGGCGCTTGTATGATGCCTTTCACGGCCGGCCCGGGGTCATTTGAAGAATCAAGAATGGCTTCAGGCACCGAGCATCCCATCAATATCGGGGAATGGGGAATTGATCCAGACAACGGCCCGGGCCGGCTGGATCCAGAAAAATACTATATATCAGTCGGAAAACCCAAAGAGGACCACCCCCAGGATGATTCCCCATTGGCGGCGGTGGCGCCTGGGGGGACTGTGGGCGGCCCTAGTCGCGGGCCTACTACGCCTGAGAGAACTGCAGACGACGGGGCCCTCATGAGCATACCGGAGAGCATGGTTGTGAAGAGGTCTCCGATGTTTTTGAATTTCGGCAACACTAGCACATATGTTGTTAGAGGAAAGCCGATCGCATACACGGAGAGGCAGCTGTTTATGATGGACCGGGATCTCAATGTCGTGGCTGCACTAAGCGTAAGTAGATAATCAAATGAATGGACCCTCCCTTTCACACGGGCCCGGGTATTTGTTTTCCCGGGTAATTTCTTCACGGGGCCTAGCTTGCTAACTCGTGGTTATCCAGAGCGAAATGGAGGAAGCTTGAGTGAGGTCTTTCCATGTATGTATGTACGTACATTGACTTTGTGGATAAATTGGGGACATTGGTTTTATTAATATGGAGGCGCGGGCGGAAGAAAGGGGGAGGGGGGGGGATATCTTTGCGATCAGGATCGATCTGATACGCAGAGCATGAGCTGCAAGCATCCGGGGAAATACAGGGAATGGGGAAAGCAGTTCTTGGACCGGGAGGTGGATATGTAATTCTAGATGAGGGCACGCAATAGAGACATCACTATGACTAAAGAAGGAGGAGCTGCAATAAACACACCGGTCTATTACCCAGACCTAGTCAACTCTCGTTCATCTTCTCGTTTGGCAGCTAGGAACCGTGCAGTCTTGTTTCTGCTCAAGAGACTTCAAGGTTATGTATGGCGATGTCCAAGGGCGCTTGCTATTTTTAGCCCCCCTTCCCCCCCCCCCCCTCGGACCACGCTGACCCCGAAAGAAAGAAAGAGAGAGAGCCCGGTTCTCGGTATTGCCTGACGGCACTCCATATCCCACACACACAAGAAAAAAAAACCTGGGCCTCCGTCAATGCCCGCGACATTTTAGCTCGCTCGCGCCGCCGCCGTCCGAGGCAAGCAAAGCAGGGTACAGTGAGCCCACCACCCGCGCTCGAGTGAGAGGGAATGACGTGAAGTCACGACATGAAGAGGTGATGTTGTTGCATTCATCCATTCCACACACACACACACACACACACACATACACATACGTTTTTGATGCCTTACTTACATGTACTCGCTATCAACCATAAGAACCTGAAAATGCAGGTGCCGATGACAAGGATACTTTGTATGGACCAAAACAATTCTCCATACCAATTATCCCTGTCTCCATCACTCGCATTTTCAGGTTCTTATGGTTGATAGCGAGTATGTACTTACCTACCGTACATACATACCCGTCGACGTTGCGTGCATGAATGATTTCAACCATAATTTCCGTATTCCACGGGCCATGCAGAATCAAAGAAGAGGCCTTACCTTACGCTGCCCTCATCTCATTGTCATATGTTTTTTTTCCCTCTTCTACATAGCTGCTGCTGATCTGTCAGAAAAGAAAGAGAAAAAAAAGTGATATTCATTTGGCGGCAGCAGCAGCAGGAGGTTGCAAACTTGCCATCCAATCCATCTACTGCCGTTTTGAGGCTCTGTGTGTGTGGTGGTGTGTGTGTGGTGTGTGGTGTGTGTGTCTCGGCCGGTCGCGTGGGTTACCGGTTTTTGCTGTCTCACTCATTCGATCCCTCCTTCTGTCTCCCCCTTCCTTCCTTCGGCCATCAGTCAGGGTTGGGGCGTTCCGATTCCTCCCTTTGTACGTGGAGGCGCCCGCGGGAACAGTCGGCTGGAAGAGCAGGGCCAGGGCAGGGCAGGGCAGAGGGCTACACCAGTACTCTACATACGGTGGATGTATGGGTATGTACCCCACGCCCCAGTACATACATGTACCCCGCAAACAAGCAGTCCGGACGTCCCGCACAAGATCTTGAGCTGTCTCTCTCTACCTATGGAAAGCTAGGTTAACTGGCCCGCTGTTGGGGTAGCTACTGACCCCCCCAAGGTACCACATAGGTAGGTAGGTACTTGACATGTACCTCTCTCTCTCTCTCTCTCTCTCTCTCTCCCTCTCTCTCTCTCTCTCTACGTACTCTATGCTACTACTAAACTTCTAGCTGCAATGGATAGTATATACAAATAAAACCAAAAGAACCACCTCTCCAAAAAGAAAAGAAAAGAAAAAAAAGGAAGCAAGGATCTGTCTGATCAGAAGAGAAAGAAAAAAAAAAGCAACGGTATCTACCGATGACAGTGAGCCTAGTTGGGATGTATGTAAGAAACACCCAGAACGGTCAAGGTGAAGCTGATTGATAGAGAGCGAGCGAGCGAGCACAGTACCAACAGGAAAGGAAAGGGAAAAAGAGAGAGAAGTATGTAGGTAGACGAAAAGTCATTCCGATCCATGCCCAAACCCCCCCCCCCATCCCCCCCGATCCCTCCCTCGCTCCCTTCCGCTTCCTTCGACCACCCCTCTCTTTCTTTCCATCTCCAATACTGTTGCCCCTCCCCCCCCCCCCCTCTCTCCTCCGCTCCCTCTTCCCCATGGGTTATTTGACAGGCGGCCAGACCCGAGCCCCGGCCGGCCCGCCCGCCCGTTATATAGCTGCTGCCAGTGACTGCCATGCGAACTGTATGTACATACCGTACTGTACTGTACCAGGCTGGCTGGCTGCGCCTGGGCGATCGACTACTGAGTGAGCATGAGCATGAGCATGAGCATGCGCATGAGAGTGAGAGCAAGAGTGCAAGCAAGAGTGCAAGTGAACGTGAAACGCCCAACCCGATCACAGCCAGCAAGGCAAGGCAGCCCGTACAATTGGAATGGAATGCGCGATGTGCATGTGCAACTATGCAACACCGCAACGGTCGAAAAAAAAAAAAGAGATAAAGAGAATTAGTGAAGTGAGCGAGCGAGCGAGTGAGCAAGTCGAGTTGCTGTTTCTGCTGCACGAGGAATGCAACCAACCATGGAACAGAAAAAAGAAAAAAGTTAGAACAAAAAACCCAAATAAGAACAACCACCAACCAAAAGATAATAGGTAAAAAAAAAAAAACAATAACGCCCTCTAAAACAAACAACTTTTTTTTCTTCCCTCACACACCCACACACACACACACACACACTCTCTCTCTCTCTCTCCCTCTCTGCCCTCTCCATCTCCATCTCCATCTCTTCACAAAAAAGAGAAGACAACAAACAAAAAAAAAAAGTCCCAATAATTTACCCGGTGAACCACACCACAACCACACACTGCACACACATGTAAACTTCACAAAAAGAAAAAAAAGAGTAAAGGAAAAAAAAACACAAAACAAAAAAACACAAAAAACTCCCAACTCTGTACCATCCCTTTTTTTTTATATATATATATGCCCCGCAACCTATTCCTACAGCCTTTCTTTTTTTCTCCCCCCCCCCCCCCGCCCTCTCTCCAGTCTCACCTCACCTCACCTCACCTCACCCACGCCTCATCATCACCGACTCAGACAGCAGTGAACCACATACTCACGCCCCTGACGGGCGTGTACTGACTCCTGCACGGCGTCTGCGCCTGGTGGTGCTGCTCCCTCCTGCCGCCCTTCCTCCTCTGCTGCTGCTGCTGCTGCGGGGGTGGAGGAGGAGGGGCAGCCTCGTACGGCTCGTCGTCGACCACCCAGCGCACTGTGCGTGCCGTCTTTGTCGGCTTCACGACGATGGGCGCGGGGGGCTCGAGCTCGGCGGCGGTGTAGATGACCTCCTTCTTGAGCGGCGAGGGCTTTTGCGAGGGGGCTGGGGAGGCGGGTGGTGGTGATGATGATGATGGTGGTGGTGGTAATGAGGTGGTGGTGGAGGTGGTGGATGGGGGGGTGGTGGTGGAGAGCGGCGCCTTGGAGCGGTAGGACTTGAGGTTGCGTTCGGGGCCTTTGTCGTTGCGGAGGACGTACTTGCTGTAGGGCATTGGGAAGGCGACGGCGACGAAGGCGGGGTTGGTGGTGGCGTGCTTGATGAGGGCCCAGCGGTAGGTGTCGCGTGCTACCATTTTGGGCGGTGTGGTGGGGGGGGGGGGGTGGGTTATAGGGGGTGGGTGGGTTATGGGGGGAGGGGTGGTTGGTGTTTTATAGAGCGCGAGAGGTAGGTGAGATGGGTGAGGTGAGGTAGTGATGATGTGATATGGGGGGGTAATGGTTTATAGTAGTGGTGGTAGTGGTAGTGGTAGTGGTAGTGGTAGCGGCAGTAGTGGTTGGTGGTTGGTGGGTTGGTGTAGCAATGGCAGTAAAAGTCCGAGGTAGTAGTGTAGTAATGGCAGTAGTAAAGGTGACTGCTAAACCTGAACCCAACGCGTCTTCAATTGCTGTGGATAGTGGATGCTAGCAAAGAGAAGAAGAATGAGAAGAGGAAGAAGAAGTCGCAAAAGACGGGGGTAGCAGGCCCAGTAATTATAAATGGGATGAATAGGTGCTGTCTCTGGTCTTGTCGAGAGTGATCTGCCTTTCTGAAGGGGGGTGGATGGAAGACGCTAGTTTGGGTTGGGTTTGGTTGGTTGGTTTTTGGGGGGGGGGAGGAGGGGGGGTTAGGTTAAGTATTGTATGTAGGTTAGGCCGGATAAAAAAAAAAAAGGGAAAGGAAAACGATTCTCGCTAAATGTGGTTAGAGGATCTCATTTTTTTTTCCTTTCTTCTCTTGCCTGCGTCCTGCTGCTCTGCTTCCTGGTCGGCGGTGGTGGATGGATGACATTGGCACTGGTGGTGGCCATGGTGGTGGTGGAGGTGGAGGACTGGTGAATGATTCCTCCCTCAGGTATGCTGTAGCTAGCTAGAGATGTGAGCTAACTGCGTCCAGGCATATGTGGAAAAGGGCAAAGAAAATTTTTTGCTTCTGCCCGCATCGAGAGGTGCAGTAAAGAGCCGCCGCGCGCCTCCCCCCGCCTGGAAGTCGAATTAGAGGGGGGGGAGGGGGGGGGAAGAGGAAGGGGGGAGGAGAGGGGGGGGGGGGGGAGGGGGGGGGAGGAAGGGAAGGGAAACAACATGGGAAGGCGGTTTACCTACTGGTTTACTGTAACTTAATCCCCTCCTCCCTCTCCCTCTCCCCCTTCCCTCATATGCCCAATGTAGCAATTAGGGCCGGAGTGGCTTCTCTCCCCCAGTAACTAACCGTCAGATTCAAAACACATGAACGGGTGTGTAGGGAGAATTACAACTCCCTTACTCTCTCCTAGCCCTGGAGTAATAAAGTGAGTTATGTAACTCTAACCCATTACTACAGATTATTTCTCTTCGGGTGAAATGGGAACTGGAAGGAAGGAAAAAAAAAAAAAAAATGATGAGTAATTCACCCCCGTTGTGTGCATGAAGCACGAGCGGTGGGTGCGAGCGTGCGTGCGTGCAGATCATACTCAAACATCACGTCACAAGGATTGTGCGGTGCGGGCGGCGAGTGAGAGGAGATGAACTTGTGACATGCCTAGTTTATCTTGTTCTGTCTGCGTATGTACCCTAATTGTGTGCTTTCCAGGACCCATGTAGGCCTTGTTCACACCTCATTCTTTTTTTGTTTTGTTTTGTTTTTTGTGTGTGTGTGTATGGCTCATTTGGACTGGCTGTGCTGGGTATTTTTGAAATAAAACCCAGGTTCAAGGTTCGTTCTACGACATGAATGAGATGGTCATGGGCATGAATGAATGAATGAATGAATGAGAGAAAGGAAAGGTACATGTAGGTAGAGTAAGATTGGAAATGCTGACTGTGCCACCTACCTATTGTTATACCCACATGCACACTCACCTACATGTAGGTACGTATACCGCCACAGGATCTACTTGTTCTTTGGTGTTCTTGGTGTTCTTGTATCTTTCTCCTTCTTGCTTTCTTTTTGTGTGCCTTGTGCCTTGGTGTTTTGCGTCAAGGCGGCGGCGGCGGCGGGGTGTGTGGATGGATCGATGGGGGATGGACGAACGGAAGATGGATCATGGAAGTGATTGACATTGTACGGGGTGGACTAGGATGATATTGTGTACGATGGGCGTTTCTGCTGCTTCACCCACCCCACATTTTAATCGCGATCGCTGCCTAAATGCGGGAATTGTTTACACCACCGAATTATTCAACGGGCGGGTATCTGTTTTTCCTTCCCAACCGGTGCGTCCGGGTAACCAGTTCCAAGACCCCGAGCCTTCGCCCCCCCCCCGCCAAACTTTAATCCAACGTCATGAGCAACGAGAACTCGGATGCTATCATTGGCCGTGCAAAGGATCTCTGGAAAAAAAAAATTTGTAGCAAGGGCTTGGCTGGTCCATTTATCCGGTCTTGACTTGGAGTAGGTACTGCTGGTTACATGTAGTTAATGCTGGTTGTTTAAGGAGGAAGAAGAGGCGGCAGTCATTCTCGGGAGAACGTGTTTCTCGGAACTTTCTATCATACCTCCGGATCCCTTCCTTACCTAGGCTCCGAAACACATCTTGTTCCCCCCCGCCACTCAAGAATCCCCAATTGTGCTCTGAGAACAATGTCTCTCCTACGCCAGCCCACGCTGCGTCTGGCATCCTCTAAGCTGCTGTCCCAGAGACCCAATCAGCAGCGTCTCTCGTCTACCGCTGCCAATCTCGCCCGCCCAGGGAACAGGATCCGCAATGGGCTGATTGGAACCACACTGGTGGGTACGGTAGCCTTTGGGTACTACTACCTCACCGACACCCGCTCAGCCATCCACCAATACCCTGTGGTGCCGTTCCTGCGCTGGTTCTACAGCGGTGACGACATCCCGAAAGAAGCCGGCGGGAAGGGCGATGGTGCAGAGAAGGCACACGAGGTCGGCATCAAAGCTCTGAGGGGCCTCTACGATATTGGCTTCCCCCTCCGCGAGCGTGGGGACCACGAATATCTTGATGCGGAAGGAATGGGCGTCGAGGTACACACACACACACATACACACACACACACACACACCCTCTGGTGAAAATCCCCACCATGTAGACTGACAAAAATGACCGCAACCAGCTCTTCGGTCACCACCTCAAGACGCCGCTCGCAATCTCGGCCGGCCTCGACAAACATGCCACCTGCATCGACCCCCTCTTTGCCCTCTCCCCCGCCATCTCCCTCCTCGAGATTGGCTGCATCACGCCCCAGCCCCAGGCCGGAAACCCCAAACCACGCATGTTCCGCCTCCCCACAAGCAACTCCCTCATCAACCGCTACGGCTTCAACTCTGTCGGCGCCGACGTCGCCGCCATCCGCCTCCGCGACCGCGTCCGCCGCTACGCCCACGCCCACGGCATCTCCGAAGACGACGTCTACAACTCCACCACCCTCCCCGCCTCACTGTACCCCAACCGCCTCCTCGCCGTGCAGATCGGCAAGAACAAGACCACCCCCGAGACCGACATCGAGGCCGTCAAACGGGACTACACGGAGTGTGTCGGCAAGCTCGCCCGCTACGCCGACATCATCGTCGTCAACGTCTCCTCGCCAAACACCCCCGGCTTGCGCTCCCTGCAGAAGCGCGAGCTCCTGCAGGACCTCCTCGCCGCCGTCGTCAAGGCGACCAACGATACGCCGCGCAAGGTGAAGCCAAAGGTCGTCGTCAAGGTGTCGCCAGACTCGTCGTCGCCGAGCGATATCAAGGACATCTCTGCCGCCATCCTGGGCGCCGGCGTTGCGGGCGTGATTGTGGCAAACACGACGGTCTCGCGGCCGCCAGAGATCCTGGCGTCGCCGCAGACGACGGAGGAGGAGAAGCGGGTTGCGGCGAAGGAGATGGGCGGGTTGTCGGGGCCGGTGCTGCTGCCAAAGACACTGGAGCTGGTGGAGAGGTTCAAGAAAGAGCTGGGGGATGGGGCTGTGGTGTTTGCGAGTGGAGGCATCACGAGCGGGAGGGATGCGGTGGAGGCGAGGAAGAGGGGGGCAAGTGTTGTGATGGGGTACACGGGGATGGTGTATGGCGGGGTGGGCTTCTGGGGGAGGGTGGCGGAGGAGATGGCGAGCATCTTGGAGGGGGGGAAATAGATACCTGTGATTTTGCGACTGCCTGTGTTTCCCCTTTCCATGTAGTGTAAATAAAAACTTGCGTGCTTAGAATCTGCAGCGTTGGTTGAATTTGCGCTTTGTATCGTGGTTTTTCTTATGGAATTCTCAATGAATGATGAGCTCTAGATCTAGGTTCCCAAACCACCGGCAAAGCTTGGTCCAAAGTTTGATATCCGACAAACAAATCCTTTCGGGTCGACCTTGACCAACCACAACCAAGCGATCTAAGCCGTCGCCTTATCAGATTGATATCACAGCCTGCAACCACCATCCGTTGGCTGTGATAGGGGGCTGAAGTAAGACTAAGGTGCCTCCGTAACAACTTACGACATCGAAAGTCAAGAGCGAGCTGTGACCTAACTCGCTCGATATCGCCGCATTGAACTGAGGATTCTCAGTCTCATCCAGGGTGTAGTGAGTGCAGTGGTTACAGTAGATCTAGAGTGAGATCATTAAACTCGCTCAATGCATGTCAATTGGGTCACCAGGGCTGGCCAGAAGAATGTCGTCAAAGACTTCAAGGTACGACCAACCAGGGCCGATACAAAACATTGTAAGTACCAGCCGGAAGTAGCCAGTCCTCAGCAACAGTTATAAACTGCTCCCAAAAACATCAATTCCTAACGTCCATTAGCACTAACAATTAACACCGCCCAAAACTGCATTTAAAAACTCTCCAACGGTTAAAGCCAACCCCCTCTCCCTCATCAACTCCTCAGGCCTCCTCCTCTAGATAGATTGCACCCCCCCCGATGATGTGCCTCAGCCGCTCTAGCAGAATTTGAAACCCATGTCGAACAATCTCCAACAGCAAGTGAAACGTGCCCTGTTGATTGGCTGTCAGGGCCCGAGGGGGGCAGAGGTCTAACCAGCTTAGAGAGAGGTGCGACGTGGGGCGGTAGCGCGTGATATATAGTACATATAGTGTTTCGAGGTAGAGTCTATGCGTCATCTAGATGAAATACCCCCAGTGATACGCATACTTCACCGTGCAAGTTGGGGGTGGTTGATGACATGGTTGATGCGGTAGCCTATAGAACGGCCAGCTCATGGTCGTGGGCAGTGGAGAAGCCTGGGTGAAGCTGTGTCTGCACTACAAAGTGGGGAAGAAAAAGCTCCGGGTGGCTATGGGGGGGTGTCTCCGTATTCTGCAGCACAGGGGTGTTCGGCCTGCTGGGCCGGAGACAAGGAGGTATGGGTGCTGTCGAGGACACTAGCATGGTTGTTTCTTATATCAGAGACAACTCAATACGGTTGTTAATTATCAGCACATTCCAACATGCAGTTCTTCGAGATAGCTCGGACTTGGAGTGCCTGGACTGTGGTTCTGATTCGAAGCGGGTAGAGGGGTTTGTGAATGAGTTGAAGTTGAGCACTGAGACCTGCGTTGGGTTTTTATAACGGCCTGTTGGCTACGTAGGTATCAAGTCATCGAGAGTACTTTGTCGGTGGTGCATCGAGCACCGGTAGCTGCTAGAGCTGTGGTTGAGGATGAATCATGAACTATCACTCGGTGAATTGGCTGGAGAGAGACGAGACCTTTTTTTTTCTTCTTTTTTTTTTGTTTAATTCATTAACTGAGAGACAAGACTTGGCAGTGCTGGAAACTGGCACATTGACGTTTATGGGCTCAGTTGAGCGTTCGACTATATAATGATAGCAGAGAAGCTTGAAAAGCAGCCCAAGCTCTTAAGAAGTTTGAAGATTGTTTACCTGACAGTAATTATGAGGGGGTGGACCGTGGGGTGATATTATTGATTTTTAAAGAAAAAGTACCTATTACGATCCTCGAGAACGGATAACCACTACAAACCAATCCCGCCGCCAGAAGAATTTGTCCATACCTGGCATTTGTGTAAAACATAACTCAGGTGTTGGCCTGACATTTCGATGAGTTACAACGTTGATATATCTGTATCCCCGATCCTATATATATATCTTACATGTAGTATACATATGACCAAGAGATCTGGTCGAGACTTACAAAGCCCTCGGATTCAACAGAATCGTGCTCCAGCTTATCCAGGAATATTACTCTACGGGTCGATTCATATATCCAGGACGGCCTTTTATAAACATACCGCATACCGCTGCATCACGGCTCGCTCACGAATGTCACCTAGCAGCCGCACGAAAAGGAGGATGGGTACGTCTGTCTTAGACCTTTAAGCACGGAGGTATCGATATTAAGAACTTGTATGCAGCATTGTGCAAGCTTTGTTTGTATCAGGGTCGACGGACGGCTCACGAAGGCACGAAAAGCATTTCACCTACGAGGCAGGCATTCCTGGGTGGGCCGGAATAACTATATATCTCTTCTGAAAGATACCGTTTTGTTGATGAAAATCTCTCTACACGGTGGCCCGGTATTTAGATAATAGCGGAGGTGCGTCTTAATATAATACCCAGGAAGCCCAGGACTATCCTCAGCGGCTGGTAATCGAATGACCAAGTCCTATATGCTATTTCCTGGAAGAAGCACGCCGTATCAGCCGGATCGAAAATTACATCGACTTGGTTATTTAATGGTGCATTTGCTGACAACAAGATTAGCTACATAAGTCAAATAGCAATGGGAGCTATAATATATACCAGCCTAGCTAGATGACAGAGAAAGCTTTGAACCACCCAGCTAGTCTACATAGCTAGAACTAGCAGTCTAATATTCCAAGCTGGTCGAGTGTCGATGAGTTGAAGACAAATAGATATCTCGAGACTAGAAACGCTTTGATCCATACGTTATACGTTAGGGATAGGCAATGAGTACAACCCTATCTCATATCTTCCGCTGGTCCAACGATTGTTTTGCTGATTGGGCTAAGTATATTCCTGCAACAATCACTGCCCTTCACCAAACATAATTCATGGTCTTCAGATGAAGAGAAAGTTACCCACCACACCCCAAAGGCCTTATGATATGCTTAACTATGAACGACGTATCTAAATAGCATAAACTTTGTTGTACTCACGAAGCACCCCCGGGATAGGGTTTATTTTGCGAACATGTGGGGTATCGAGTGATAACGCATGACTTCAAAAGATAGACCCGTCCCCAACTTCTCCGCATACCCCGTGGCCGTTTTCCGTTGTCTCTTGCCTATTAACCAGCCCAATCCTGAGCCAAGTTATTGCAACTATTGCTTGGTAGGCTTACTTCGTCCTAATAGCTTCAATTGAGGCTGGTATCTCGATATTTCAAGGCGCATTTACAGCTGTGTAAACGTAGGCTGCACGGTTTGTAAAGTACATCACCGAACAGATACTTACTTTTAGAGTGTTCTGATTCTCGGTAAGACACGTAATATGCAATGTATGAACATACAGGCGTGTGGGTGGAGAGGGCAAGTAATTATAACACACCATGGCCCCACTGTCATAGCTGGCTTCACACCCCCTTCCACTTCCCCTTCCTCCTTCCTCACTCATTTGCCCTTTCGTTCTTTTTCTCTCTCTCTTTTATTGTTGCCTCGGGTGCGTTATTATAAACTCGACTATATCCCTGCAGCCCCTTTAGTCCTGTTAATGCTCTCACCCAGCAGCTAACCAGAACATATCCTCCAGGCGTTGGTTATCACAAGATCTGAGCTATAAATATTCCCAACCTGAGATATTTATGGAACGGGGTGCAGCTGATGGCGTGTACGTACTTCCCGGTTTGAAGCATCCGAACCCGAACCAGCTCCAACAATTAACGCATCGCTGGATTTAGAACCAAAAGAGGCACGGTGTTCCTGCTGGTTACCGATGGTTAGAGATCGACCTGGATAACTGCTTAACCTCTCTCCAAAACAAAATAGGAATGGATGGGCCTTGTTGTCCATTTGGTGGGAGTAGGCAGTACCTGCATGCACGGGTCAGAGGAGTCTAGCTAGATACTATCGATGTTCAAGCCTTTTCTGTTCTACCGGGTTCCTGCTTTGGACATGAAACCCTGGATTTGTATCCCATATGCGCAGTCCCTGCACGCTGTGAGTGGGGCTATCTTTGGTAATGACACTCTCGGTAGCGTCATCTTGAACTTTGCTGCTGCTGCACAATTGTAAGGGATATATATTCGGGGTGATTTCAGTCTCGCTGCGTTTCAGCACGCAGCAGCACTATAGGACAAACATCTTAAGTATAAGCATTACTATTACTAATATTGGTATTATCACCACTTCCTGCATACGGACACGATACGAGGAGATATGACAAAAAAGATATACACTCTAATTAAGGCTGAGCAGCAACAACATATTGCTTCTCCCTACTGAGCCCGCTCAAGACATCATTATCTAAATGCAGCGTATCCTTCACCACCTGCGGCGGCGTGAGGGCCATCCACTGCCCTAAACTCACATCTTGAAACTGCGGCGCCTTCAGCACCTCGAGCAGTACCACATCCTCATTCCCGATATTCTCAATGTAGTGCCCTTGGTCGACGAGTATATATCCCACGTCTCCCGCCGCATAATCAAACGTCCTCGCGGACTGTGGGGCATCAAACACCGTGATTCGTGCCTGGCCTGAGATGAAGAAATTCCATTCATCGGAATTGGGATGCTAGTCCAATCAGAATCCACACAAGAAAGGAAGGAAGAGGGGGGAGGGGGGTGGGGAACCCAATGCATCTCCCTCATAGCACCCGGCTTTATCGTCACTACGGCCGCCGCAATACTTGTACTCGCCTTGAACGTCCCCGAGTCCACGACCTTGACACTCCCCCCGGGCACCACCATCGGCTCCTGCCTCGATAAATGGAAACTAAACGGCTCTAGGACTGTTCCCTCGGGGCTCCGCACTGCATCCGCACTCACATTAACGGCCGGGGGCGTCCCATTAAATATATACAGCTGCTCCCTCGGCACGCTGCTAAACGCGCTCATGGGGGCGCCGAAATTCTTCGCCAGGACCTCGCGCGGCGTGTGCGAGAACCACTCGGTGACGAGGAACGTGTCGTCCTCCGAGAAGGCGCCGTCGTCAAAGACAAGTAGGAACTCGACACCTCCTCCGAGCGCCTGGATGGAGTGTGGGAGGCCCGCGGGGAAGTACCAGAGGTCGCCCTCTGCAACGTCGTCGTTGAAGTTGCGGCCCTGCGCATCAACCGCCGAGATGCGCGCGCTCCCGTTGAAGATATATGCCCACTCGTTTGCGCTGTGCCCTGCATAAACACACACACACACACACACGCACATCAGAAGACACCCTAACCAGATGGAGAGCCCCGCCGGTCATGAGTTATGAAGCTTACAGTGAAGCTCCCGATACACATCCGGCCCCAGCCTCATATCCACCCCCGCCATCTCCTTCGCCGCCGGCAACACATGCACATTCTGCTGCCGCGCCCACCCCGCACCCGTCATGCGCGTGCTCGACAAGCCCATCGGCCACTTTGCCTGCTGCACATCCCCCGCATCCGTCGTCGGCCGCGCCAGCGCATCCGGGTTCAGGCGGTCGTACGCCGAGTCGTGGGGCCCCGGGTCGTTGCTGCCCATGTCCGCGCGGATTGGCTGCGGGTCGGGCACGTCCAGGAAGTCGAACGACTGGTTTGCATCGGTGGACGAGTTGGAGGCCTGTCCGGGGATGAGGTCGGGGTGGGCGTTGACTGTATTTTGCGTGGGCTCTGCAACGCCGGGGGGGAGCGGGCCGGCGAGTGAGGCGGGGGCGGTGGCGGTGAGGGGCGCGCCCGAGACGGGGATGGTGTGCGTTGCGTAGGCGGAGGGCGGAGGCGCGAGCGTGCTGATACTGGTGCCGGTTGGGATGCTGTGTGCCAAGTCGAGGAGGAGGAGGCAGAGGAGCTGAGGAAGGCCTAGGTGGTATCGGGAACTGGATACAGGTAGCTGCATATGCCGGGGAATTATTAAATTTCGTATATGGCAATATTCACCCCACTCAATCCCACAGCTACATAGCCATATATAAACAACCCCCGTCCATGCCGAATCGTCATACATCACCGCCCATGATGCACCAGCCGTGAATGTGCTGTGTTTCTCCGAGTGCAGCACTGTGACGTGACATCTCGATCTCGTCTCCACATGTCGCCAAGCTCTACCGCAAGATTTAGATGGATCCTGGTATGCTCAAAAAGCACAGGGTCTTATTAATATAACACCTGGGTGCAACGCTCCAGCTTTTGCAGTAGATCTAATCATTGACAGGGCTACATACGGACCCCCTCCCCCCCTGGTAGTTAGCACACACACACACACAACTACACGCGGTGATGTCAGCACGACGGATCTAAGCTTTTGGGGTCGACTTGGCGCTCACTCGCTTTAAGGGGGTGGGGTGGGGGTGATGGGAGTGTGTGTGTGTGTGTGGGGGGGGGGGGGGGTCAGTCTGGTTCGGGCGATGGTTGTGGTTGTGGCGGAAGCAGCTCTAATCCCGGCCGGCAGCAGGTGGGCACATAAGTACATGTAAGTAGCTGCAATCATGAGCTGTGATTCGGCACCTGTAGCCGTATGTAACGTGCTCTCTACTTCTGCTCTACATGTATCTATGTAAACAGAACGCGTTCTCTCGCCACGAGCCCGAGCATGGTATCGATTCCCACCCACACGTGATTTCGCTTTTTAAAATTATATAACGTTTCTGCCTGATCAACATAAAAGGTATAGGTAAAAAGGAAAACAAAACAAAAAAATTAAAACAAAACAGATAATCCATCCAATGTGTATATGTAGAACTCCGGCTATGCAATGCACCCCCCCAATTCCCCCAATCCCCGTCCCCCTCCCTTCGTTCCCCCGTTAAACCTCCCCCCCAGTTTTTGATTTTTATTTACAACCCCTCCCCCCCCCCTTCTTCCTCCGGGCCTGTTCCGGCCTGTAGGTACATAACAGAAAAACTATGATTAAACATTAAATGCCCCTCCTCCGCGAAATATCCGGCCACACACTCTACAGCTTGATGCCGTGCAATGCCCGTTTTTCCAGTCGGCCGCATACCCGGTTTCATTACCGCATGCCCATCTACAACACCCCTCCCCCCCCCCCCCCCCCCTTACCTCCCCGCGCCCACACCACACCACACCACACCACACCCTTCCCACCTCTCTACGCACACCGCGCAACCTGCACCCCCCTCTCCAGCTGCTGCCCCACCCCCTTCCTACAGCCCCCAACGCCCGCCATACCAGTACTCAGCAGCCCAAAGATCGACTCCCCCAGGCGCACCACCGCATCGCGCACGCCGTCGCTGCGCCCCTCATCAATGAGCATGCGCATTATTGGCTCGCGCAGCCTGATGACCGCGTAGAGCAGCGCCGAGACGCCGTTGCGCTGCGAGTAGGCGTCGACGCCCTTGTCGAGCAGCAGGCGCACGAGCTGCTCGTGCGCGGTGCCGAGCGCCCACAGCAGCGCGGGGCAGCCGTCTAGGTCGGCCACGGCCGACTGGTGCAGCAGCGGGGTGAGCATGCTGGCGAGGTGGCGGGTGGTTTGTAGGAATGAGTTGAGGTCGGGCACGGGGAGGTGCTCGGCAATCATGAAGAGGAGCTCGTTGGGGAGGTTGATGAGGTGGCAGGGGGCGGCGGCGGCGGCGGGGGTGGTGGTGGGGGTGGTGGTGGGGGTGGGGATGGTCATGGCTGCGTTGTGGGCTTGGTTGGATTGGATTGGATTGGATTGGATTGGACTGGATTGGGGGTGTAATATGAATGAGTGAGTGGTGGTAGTGGTGCTGTGCTGCAGGAGTGACGGTTTGGAGGTTGGTGGTTAAGGAAGAACGAGCGTGGATTGGCGCTGACTGGCAGGCAGACTGTAAAAGCGAGTGAATGAAGCAAGGGAGGAAAGAAGGTATCGTCAATCGTTGATCTGGTTTGCTTGAAAGTTACAAAGACGGAGGGCAGTAAAGAGGGGAGGGGGGCGGGTTCAATAACTTAAGGGGGGGGGGAGGGTGGCCTACCTACATAATATGTAGACAGGCAGGTAGCTCAGGCAGGTGTTTGTGCATGTGTATGTGCACCAGCTACGGAGATGCCCCCCCCTCCCCCTACCTAGCTGTTGCCAAGCTAGCGTCTACACGGCTCGCGATTTAATCCGATTTTCATCCGGGGTCTCTCAGCTTGAGATCTCAAGGGGTTTCAGATACAATTACCAGCATCCGCGGGAGGCAATCATTGGCTCTCGAGGTCGTGACATGGGGGGCATACTCGAGGGTGACGGCTTGTGCCCCAGGGGTAAAGTTGGCTGGAAATGGTTTAGCGCCCGAGATACCTAACTTTATCATAAACCCAACCAATCCAAGCAGCATCTCTCATCGATGGCGAAGAAAGAGTAAGTACATACATATGTACATACATAGCAGTAAACTTGTCCCGGGCAGTGAGTGAGTGATAAGGCAGGCAAGTAGGTTTGCGACTGAGACTGTTTTTTTTTCCTTCCCGTCCAGGACAACACATATTGATAGACAAACGAGTCTTTTTTGGAATCATACGAGAGCAATGACACAGCGTATTATTGTTAGATCTCTCTGGGTTTCCCGACGCGTCAAACGTGTCCTTCACAGGTGAGGCGGGGGCATGATAGACGATTTGATTCTAGATGAAGATGAGGTGCCAAAGGATCGTTGTATCGAATACTAAGCTGTGATGTTTCATGACTTGTACAAATTGTGGGTTCTCGTAACTCGGAGGCTGCACTTAGCGCGCCATTTACTAGTAGCGCTGAGATCCCGGCACCGTTAGTAATTTTAGGCGCGCTTATATCGAGTTTAGTACGTACATACAAAATAGCATGGGTTTCTAGCGCTGTACTGAAAAGCTTGTAAACTTTATCCTCCATAAGGATATCTAAATCAAGTTCGTCGAATGGGCGACTTGTCCGGGGGGCTGACCCGCAACACAGCGGGCCTCATCCCGTCCGGGTTGATAGCAAGAGTTTAAACAGCCTCTCCTGTTTGTTCAATGCTCGTGACTATAACAGCTTTCCCATTCGTCAACGTGACTGTGGATACCAAATCAATACCGAATGCCGTTGGTAGTGCTGCGGGGAGCTAGCGGAAATTATCGTGCCAGACCAAGTTTAGTTGAAGTGATGTGCAGGACTAGGTATATAGATAGGTGATAAAGGGTTGAGGTTGAGGAAGGATAGTCATATGCAGGAAACGCGGGATAGGCGTGACTCGAAGTCACTATCGAAAGCTTCTAGGAGGGCCACAACCCAGAATCCTAGTCTGAGCAGAAGCCAATTAAGCCATGAATTGTGACCTGCTCGTCTCCGGAGATCCATTGCTGGGCAACAGGGCCCGGGACCCAGTAGTAATAGCCGATCAAGCCTCTACTCGTTTATCTACCACGAAAAGAACAGTGACGGAGACAAGGATAATTTGTATTGAGAATTGTCTTAGTCCATACAAATTATCCTTGTCATCGGCACATGCATTTTCAGGTTCTTATGATGGATAGCGTGTAATAGGTCAGTCCAGGCTAAACATTGGCTTGGCCTTGCTCGGCCTATAAAATGACGGCTTGGCCCAAAAGACTTCAACGAGTTTTGGTCGTTGGTCTTGTACCCGCTATTAGAGAGGCTAGCTATGTAGACTAATCAACAAATATCACGGAATAGCCCAGACATCAGTTTGAACTTACCTGGTAACCAACCCGCGGAGCTGACGGTTAAGAGTTACCGGTGTGCGAATCACACTGTCTGTCAAAAAGCCGAAACCGAACCGCGCGGGAAACTTTCCTAGAGTGGCTCCTCCGCCAGTTGGTTCATATATATATATATGTGTGAGTAGCGGGCTCGTGATGAGACAGCATGAACAGTGGTAGAAGTTATTCTGAGCCAGCGTGAGGATTGAGTGTAGGTGTTTAGTGGTAGCACTAGTGGTATCAATGGGATGTCGTCGGGCAGAGCTAGACGGGCCACGATACCGCAGAACAGCTGCACTTGCTTACTAGCAAAAGAACCAGAAAATGCAGTCGCTCAGGGCAAGCATACTTTGCATGGAATGGCGCCGTTCTTTCATACAAATAATCCCTGTTTCCGTCACTTGCATTTTCTGGTTCTTTTACTGGTAAGCAAGTACAGGCTATACATCTACGAACCAAACTTAGCATTCAAACAGTTGTTTTACAGTCCAATGTACTCTATATACCGCCAAAACTCGAAAAATTGGCTATCTCCGCCCAGGGATTATCTCTAAAACGATTGGCTGAAGAGTATCGATCAGCCTCAGAAGTATCCGTTTGTAGCAAGTTTGATTTTGTACTACGCATAGCCAATTTTTCGAGTTTTGGCGGTATCTCAGTTCGTACCCGTCATTTGTGTAACCATCTAAACACCATGTTAGCCTGAGCTTTCCATGGGCGAGCTGATATGTCTCTGGCCGCCTTGGCCTGTACGAGCTGAGGGGTTTGGTAGAGATTTTAAAAGACCTCCACTAGTAGTCCACTTCTTGAATCGCCCCATCCATGTGGGGTATCACGTTATAACGGAAAACTTCGATATTAGTAGCCTATGAGGACAAGACGGCGTGCATACTTACCAACCAGAGGCTTCCTAAACATTAGGGGTCAGCGGAACATCCCGGCTTACTCCATTTACATTGTCTCAGAAAGCTTGGTCCCTAAGCTGAAGATGAGCCCTATAGGTACTGGGGCTGTCTGGCCTATTTGTGGTGGGACCGGGCCATCCCACCTAGGAGTTTGAAACAGTCGTATCGATACATGTAATTAACTTTAACTATTGGAATCTTGGGAGGAAAGAAAAATCGCTCAAGGTAAAACCCAATCTACCAGGTAACAGAATTAACTAGGTATGTAGCTCAAGACTGGAGCTTAGACCGCACCTTTCTTCCTTTCACCCCGTAACGTAATTCCCTACAACACATATATGTACCACCAAAATGCCAACAACCGGCCGGCCACCAACACACCCAGGTATTATCCAACCACACCCCCATCTATGAAGGATCGATACTTGTGTTTCTTCTAGCCCAACGAAATGTCGCTCACCCACGGTCTCACATATTAACGGTATAGACGGGGAGGTGTCGAAGCTCACAAGCCAAAGATCTACCACCAACAAATACTTCTTCTCACCAAACAGCTAGGAAATCCTTTGAGCGTACAGGATGTTTCACTTTGTGTCACCTCGCTGGGTAGTCTTCTCAAGGCTAGGGTAACACCGGTTTGCGCAGTTTTGTAAATTTCGTTTGGTCTATAGATCTAAGATAATCTTACAATAGCAGTTTCGTACGAACTCTAGTGAGCAAGATCGTAGTGTCTCGTATAAGCCATATCTGTTCTCAACCACTCTGTCTTTGGA
Source organism: Morchella snyderi (assembly GCA_024521645.1). Classification (NCBI taxonomy): domain Eukaryota; kingdom Fungi; phylum Ascomycota; class Pezizomycetes; order Pezizales; family Morchellaceae; genus Morchella; species Morchella snyderi. The sequence goes on along the minus strand of JAJJXB010000032.1, from coordinate 636,136 downwards.
GAGGTGGAGGAGATCAGGCTCAATACCACTACTGGGATTCCTAGCTACCATGCCGTTTAGGGGATTTTACAAAGGAGTTTCTAAGCTAAACAATGCCCCTTCTTGGACTTATTCTCGCAGAAGGCCGGTTTCTAACTTTACAGAATCGATACACGTACCTGCATCAGGATATCTTGCGACTTAATTTACACACAAGATGTATGCGAGTGATGATTACCACTATTTCCTAATCATGGAACATCTATTATTTCCTACTTAAACTTCGCCTATCTAAGCATTACTAGTAATGAGATTATAAGAATCACGAGTGCTTGCAAACAATGGTCTAATACAATGCAGATCCCGGGTCCGTCATGGGGGGGGGGGGGTGTCGAGGAGCAATGGGTTGAGATATCACTATTATCTCCGTATCTTAGTTTTTTATTCTTTATGCTAGACCATAATAGATTGGGTAATAGAATGGGCTGAACTAACTGGACTGAATCAGAATATATGATTATTCAAGCTCAACCATGGAGCTCTTAACCAGGTTTATCGGACAGCTACGAACCGGCCCCCGTGTTAGAAGTAAATGGCCCAAGAGTTTTCCAGTCTCCTGGTTCCAGTACCTTCTACTGTGGAATGTTCAAGTAAAAGCGTTTCAGCGAATCAGTATCCACCCGACTTATGTTCCTCCGGAAGTCTACTCGGATCTTAGGCTACGTGAACAAAGCTGCTATATTCATTCCATCTATATAGACATGGAACCTAGGTGGCTTTCGCAGGCTATAGCTATCGGCATGTTTCTACTAAAATATATCACTGACAGAAACATTGCGGTTTACTTAATACTTATGCTGATCATCTCTATCCCAGGGTGATAGTAGGACGACTCCTCATACTGTAAGATCTAGTGTAACTTTAGATCATTTTCATCAGGAGCCACTAAATATCGCTAAGAAACCTGATAAGACTTGGGACATTAACTGGTCGCCTTATCCTGGATTATAGAGCGGCGGCATATATATAGTTAATGGGGCCTCGGCGCATACAAGGTATCAAAGGATATATTACTCGATGATTGATAGGACGCCCAAAACCCAGCCCAAGTACATATGCCCGATAGAACCACAATACAAGCTCTAAATGCATACATATATTCCTGCCCAACCCAAATTAAAATCGTGAGTCCATAAATTCAGTCAAAGATCTCCATAACGACTTGATGCGATCGTGTATGTATATACATTTACTGCAACTCGTTTTAATTTCTAGAAATTTTCCAGAAAACGAATATACCACAAATGAGAATCACATTATACATTTAGGTTCTGTATTCGTTTATTCATACGTATCAACACGGGTCATGAATTATCACCAACTTCATCAGTAAACCCTTTCATCATGAGTTCTCACTCGCAGGCGTGATCACCTCGAGTTTTATTTGGTGTCTTGGAATGCGATAGTCAAATCAGAAAAATTCTTCCACCACATCCTGTGTACACCCATGTCGTTATATATCTATGGTATGTTATACTTCGTACAAATGGGCTGTAAAAATGCTGCTGTGTATGCGAAGGATGATATAAGGAATCTTCACCAGGAGAGAGGCCTTTTGTATATACCAATTTGCCATTTAATTCTGTCGCAGGTTATACTGGGGCGAGCGTCAAGTAGTAGATATCTCAACGTTCTACTATAGGGATCCATAAGAAAGATTACGCGTGTTGAGTACCGGATGCGAGATCTGATAGGAAAACTCTGCATGGGATAGTTTAACGGCCAGGTACTATACAGTGAGCTCACGGCCATTATTGGCATTTTGCCAAAGAAAAATAAAAATCGAGTTCGTTACCCAGGATTCCCACGTGGTCACCCACCGCAGTACTGACTAGGCGATATGTTGTTTATGTATGGCAGAGCGGACGGGATGCCCAGTTTTCAACATTCTATGAACGAACACACGAAATTGATGAAACTTTGCCATTTTAAATATTCAGATTCAGCTCAAAATTCTAGGTCTAGACGGTGGGTAAGACAACCTGTACCGCGCTGCACGCAGAAGTGTTCCCCTCTCCCTCCACTTCCGTCGGAGCGGGCAAAAATCGAATACTAGACTCCGGACATGGTTGTGACAAAAGGAAAAGAGGGGGCCCGAAAAGAGGGGGCCCACAAGCTCGTGCCGGTGGTCAGTGATCAGAAGAACAAGATTTCCTTCAACCAAACGGCAATTACTACATATGTAGTATGGGCATGTATTATCATAGGAAAGCAGCTCGAGCGATGAGACAAGCAATCGAGATGGGGGTCCCAGGGCTAGCTAAAGGTATTTGGTGGTCCATATATATATATCTCCTTGTCAGAGCCTACATTCTCTTAAGCTTCGTATGGTCCCTGTAACTTCTTGGGCTCAGCGAAAACCACATGGTTTAAGCTCAAGGCGGCTCAGGCTCGCTGGATGATGAAGCTCTCTTCCAACGAGCCGAAAGCTCAAACCCAAAGCTCAAGCTGGCTCTGCTCTTGGGTCGCAATATATACTAGGTTTGAGTCTTGGGGCTCTTAACTCCAGATAAAAGTCAGAGCCATTGAGGAATTACATCCTTCCCACCGGCCACTGAAACAGTATAACATCATCATTCCGATGCAGATACTTTCTTTCCCTCCATGTCTCATCCTGAACCCGGGTTGGGTGGCTTGGGTCGCATCGCAGTAGAGCAAGTATAAGCCAATACAAGAAGAGCGCACCCCAGCAAGGACCATTCAGCTCACTCCTGAAAGTAGTCGAAGTCAAGCTAGCAAATCAAGTCTGTGATTGGTCACCTAGCCAACTTGATTCTGATCTCATTTGTCGACCTTCTGATATTTGCTACTGGGCTACATGTAAATACCCAAGGGTACCGGAAAGTGATGCAACGACTCAATTTACCACTCACGGTTTCAATCAATCACATGCGACCCAATTTTGACCTTGATGAAACAACAAGATATAATATATAAAGTAAAGAGAGTACATTAAAGATTTCATCGATCGCATTTAAAGAAAAGGAATTGAGGCGGTTGCGAATTCACCAATTACAAGACCTCACCTAATCCAAGCCGCTGCATCACTTTTCGGGACCCTTGTGTATGTGGAAATGACACATATTCCGGATCATTCAAGTCAACGAAGCCCTTCGCCCAACGGACCAGAAAAATTAGCACTATCATTGCATACTCTAGGGCGCAAATCTACCAATTCACCTTTTCTTAGCGTACCCATCACCTTCAACTATCCGGCGGATGGATTGTGCCTGGGTGAGGGAAAGCCCTCAATAGAAGCCTCGGATGGACAAGTAATTATCGCTTGTAACTTTTGGTATCTGAATTTTACAGTCGTGCTGTAGCCAAGGGGGGATACATATCATGATTTAGTCACGTCACGGACGCTCCCTCGACAATCACCTCACTTTCACAGTCGAAGCAGAAACACCTTTAAGACTACGCTCAAATTAGCTTGTATACGCTCTCAAACTATCATTATCACTACACCCGAGCGACTGTTTTGTGTGTTTAAAGAAGGCGTCCGGATCAATGAACGCCGAGCAAAAGTACTACTAAGTACATGTAAGTACTTACATGTATTAGTGTCCCCTTTTTCACGATACTGATTCAATCTTTGTCAAGGGCGTGTGGTTTAGGGGTATAATATCTCATTCGCATCTACGTGACTTGAGATGGTCCTGGGTTCGATTCCCAGCACGTCCATTGATCCTTTTTTTCACTGGGGAGTTGTTGAAAATCCTTTTATCTTCTCCTGGTGCTGTGCCCACCTACCTACATACATGTATGCAGAGAGAGACCCACCGGGATTAGCAACGGTTAAATCCAGTCTCGTGTTACCATCAATTTCAAACTATCTTCGTCGGAGTATATATTGGTAGCAATAGTGGTAATTGTGGTGATCAAAGTCGGTTGGGTTTTCTAAGGTGGTTTCTTTTCGATCAGTCGGGCTGAAACTTTTGAAAGTGGGACTTGAGTTTTTTTTTTTTAGCCGCGAGGGGGGATGGGAGGTTAATTTCCTTAACTTCATATATCCTGCTTCCCGTGGTGCACTACGTCTCCTTCGATAACTCGAAAACCAGATGAGTTTTTCTTTTCTATAACCTTCTCTCAACTACACGTTGCAGGCTGTCTTCTGTTGTGCTCTAGAGTCTCATCCAAATCAATCACCAAAGACGAAACCGATATTATGTGAGAGGTGGTCTAGTCTAAGTGTTCGTGATGGACTACTTACGTTTCCCTTTACGCTACTGTGAGGCTTAGCGCAACGTAGAGGCTGGGTTTTTTGACTTGTGTCTCACCACCAAAAAGCTTGACACAATCCAACGTCCCAACTCACGCTACAATTTTAATTAACTTCCGTGCGCATAAAGTAAAGGGAAAGTGAGTTCCAAATTTGCGCTTTAAACAGGGAAACCAAAAATAAACCACCTCATGTGGGAAAAAATGGAGACGCGGGGAATCGAACCCCGGACCACCTCTATCCAAGTAGAACATCTTACAATGCTCAGTTGCTAAAGAGGTATTATACCACTAAACCACATCCCCTTTTATCGGTTGCTTCTAACCAGATACATATATTCGTTAAACACATGACAGAGTTTAATCTTACATGTATTTTTCAATAGCGCTAGCTAGTTTTCCCGCTATTTTCCCCGCTGTTGAGGCCAAAACCGATGGGAGTCAGCAAAATCACAATGTTCCCATCTATATAATGCACTTCTAATATCTATATTAGATGTTATAGACATAGCCTTCGAAACCTTAACTACAGAGACTTGGGTGCGGGTTTATGAGTTTTAGTGTTATTCCAGTGCCCGGAATTCGATCAAGTTTAACCCCCACTAACATTGAGACTGTGGTCTACATGAGGCCTTGCACAGATCTTATAAGTAAAGACGAAGCCGTTTTGTACTGAAAAGAGTGTAGGTTCCAGTCTAGCGCTATAGAAGGCTCTACTAAATTTAAATTATGTGCCGGGGAAACAAAGCTTTAACAGCTGCCATATACTCGTAACTCAGAGCGGAGGCTACTGATATATATATATGTATTTTTATTTCTAATAATGTCCCAGCTAAAGCTCATCACTGGTGGTTCAATTGAATTAAACCAAAAAAAAAAACCGGTTGATAAATATCGAGTGATATTCCATGAAAACTCTGAAGACCTAGTTGTCCGCGGCCTGCGTAATTTTTAGCACTAGTCAGCAAATGATGTCTCACAATCACGGGCCAGCGCCCGCGTCTGGGCTGCAGCTGGCTCGGCTACCTAACTACCAACCCCACCACATCATCTTATCCACTTATCAGAAGTCTTGTATTCATCCATCAATCATCTCGCACCCAACCGCCGTACATACTTCTCTCACACGGATACCCATCTCTACCTTTTCCCACGTCATCGCCTAATTATCATCAACCCCTCTTACGAAATGGATTTCACTAAGAACATTGCCAACTTTGGCAAGAATATCTCAACGAGCTTCACTCCCTTTGCTGCTCGTACTCAGCAGTTTGTTCGGGAGCAGCTCACCCAGGTCGAGGATAAGGTCTCCGCCCCCTCTCCCGCTCCCAGTGCTAGTAAGAGTGCTAGCACTGATGGCCCAGCTGATGCTCCCGTCGATGATGCCACTGCTGCTGCCTCTTCTGATACCACCAACCCCACTTCCTCTTCTTCTTCTCCTCACTCTGATGATACTGCTGTCCCTATACCCGATGCTTCTGCTGCCTCCCCACCATCTTCATCTGCCCCCGGCGTTGCAGCTACCGCTGCCTCCGTCTCCACTGCTGCTGTCAATGCTACTGCCAATGCTACTGCTTCTGCGGCTGCTACTGCCAGGCGTCTCGCGGAGCTACTCAACGAGACAGCTTTGGTATTTATGATCCGCAGGAAGCTGACTGAGACCAAGACTCAACTACCATCGGACTACCTCGAGCTCGAGAAACGTGTCGATGCCTTGAGACTCGTTCATCAGCAACTCTTGGCTGTAACGTATGTCTTCCCCGCCTGCCCTATAAATACTTTATCCGGTAAAGTGTCACGTGCTAATATCTTCCCTTACAGTTCTCAATTTTCTAACGAGGTAGAAGCCCAGCCTGTTCGAATAATCTATTTTTAAACATACTAACGAGATTTCATTTCGAATAAAGTCCTATGATTACCCCCCAAACTACGTAAGCACCCCCCCCCCCCTCTCACAAAAAGCCCGGGGTAACCAAACTAATCCCTCCACAGCGCGAGTCCTTTGTCGATCTTTCCCGTACAATCACCGAAAAGGTCCAGCTTCTCTCCGCTGCAAACACCGCTACTGAGGCCCAAAACATCTTGACAAAGCCCGGTACAAAATCCGCCCCAAAGACCTTCGCCCACGCCATCGCCCGGGCCTCACTCAATTCTGCGCATGCGCTTGACTCGTCTGAACCCCTTGCGACCGCCCTCGAGAAATACGCTCTCGCATCTGAGCAGGTTGGAGAAGCCCGTCTCCAACAAGATGCCCAGATTCAGTCTCGTTTCAACGCGGCATTCACAACCACATTGAACACGAATATTATGTTCGCACAAAAAGCGCGCAAAAATGTGGAGAATGCTCGCCTGTCTCTTGATGCAGCTAAATCTAAGGCCAAGAGCGGTGGTGGAATCGGGTTCCCTAATCTTGGTGGTGCCAGACAACAAGACCCCCATCACGAGGAACACCTAACCGAGGAGCAAAGAGTTGAGGTTGAGACAGCCGAGGATGAATTTGTTGGCTGCACAGAGGAGGCTGTTGGCGTGATGAAGAACGTTCTCGACACCCCCGAACCTTTGAGAAACCTTGCGGACTTGGTTCAAGCCCAGTTGGAGTTCCATAAAAAAGCTTTTGAGATTTACTCTGAGCTTGCACCATTGATTGAGGGGTTACAAGTCGAACAGGAGGTATGAATTCTTTTTTTACTTCTCTCTTCCTTCCCTCCTGTACTTTGCACATTTTCTTTCTTTTGTGTGGGCAGCTGATCGGGGCTGTTGGAGTTGGACGATGTTATGAAGGCCAAAAGAAGTGAAGATTATGGGGATGGAATGAGCGATTAGACTGCTTTTCTCTTTTAATATCTGGAAATAAACAATGGACAAGACTAACGGGGACGGTAAATAGGCAAGCTACAGGAAAAACAGGGAAGGCGGGGCGTAAACTTGCACATTTGGAAACAAACTGAATCCCAGAGGCTCACACAATTGGGTTCCATTTCTTTCTTTTTTCGTTTCTCATTCGTTCCTGTGATTTTTCCGTTTAGGGGTCCCCTCTATTTCTTCGCGTTTTGTTTCGTTTCGTCTCAATTGAAATGGCGGTCTTGTCCAATCATGCGGTGCCTTTGTTGAAATTTTGCTTTGAGTCGTGATTATAGCTGATTAAGAGGTAAGTTGGCTGTGTTTATTGATTCACAGATCTGGCTATAACCTTTTGAAATAAAATATTTTGCCTTTTGGTGCTAGTATGCGGTCTTTATTGTAATTTGAGATCTTTTATGAATTTGTGCTATTTAAGCCTGAATTTTTTTATTATATAAAAACAAAGGCTTGTTACCTGCCCACCAATCTCCTTGAAGCGCTACCGGGCTACACAAGCGGTTCCAGGTATGTAGAGTACATACCTACATACATGCATGCAGTGCGGAATACTACAGTCAACTTTAGGGCAACGACGAACCTAGGACAACGACGAAAACACAGATTTCAGCCAAACAAGTGGTTGCATACCAGCCTGAGCGCCACTGGCTTGACTGATAAAGACCCCTGTTCGTCGTTCAACCAGTTTCGTCGTTGCCCCCAAGACGACTGTACTCTAGGGAGGATATCTGTGCCTAGCTAGAAACCATTTTTATTTACGGTGGTGCTATTGATGGTAAAGTAAAAGGCGCGCGTTGTAATAATTACATGTAGTGAGCCATGTAGTAGTGCATACAAACTCCTACTCGCTCGCGGCCCTCATATGAATCACTTGCAGTGACTGCCAGTTATGTCATGCGATCCAGCATTTATTCGACGTCATGTGACCTCAAACTTTGGGGCCTGATCGGTTGACACGGTGTTTTTTCTATTCAATCCATGAAAACCGTAGCAAGTAGCTCCGGTCTTTAGGGTTGGCGGTGTCAGGCAGGCAACCAAAACGTTTCTACGGTTACAGCTGTGCTCGAACCCGACCCGACGGTTGGACACCACCACTTGACGCTCGTGCCAACCCAACCCACCAATCCCTGCGAACTCTGAGTTCCAGCATGTTCGATCTACCGTTCTGTAAGCAAGCACCGTGATACTCTGTTAAGACCATAACCACCACCGCTACTCCCTTCCTCCTCTTCCCTTCGTTGTTTCAGCGTCACTTTACTGCATAGCGGTCATTCGTTGTCTTGTCAAGGTTTTCCCGCACTAAATACAGTAAGACTAGATTTAGGCTCGTCTGTTGATCGTTGAGCCGCACACACATACTCTCACTCACTCACTCGCTCACATCCATTCCTCTATATCCCATTATCCTCAATCGTTTCCGACTTTATTATCCCCGGAGAGATTTCAGAGTGGTCTTATCTATCTCTAGCCGGGTCGCTAGGAAAGAAAATCAACTGGGTTCCTCTTCGAGCTCCGAGCGGAATCGGGAAAAGGGCGGATTTCGGAAAGGAAAGGGAAAGGAAACAGGGAAGGTTCTGAGTAAAGCGGAGAAAATGGCAATGAAGGCGGACGAACTGAAGCAGAAGGGGAATGTGTAAGCCTTTAGCTCTTCCGGGAACGAATGGATAGATGTAGGGCTAATGTACGGGATGGTACAGGTGCTTTCAAGCTGGCGACTTCACTGGGGCAGAGAAGTTTTATACTCAAGCGTAAGCCTGCTCTCTATCTGCACGTTTGTCTTTATCAAGGGGATCAGAAAGGTACCAGTAAGTGAAGTCTATGGGTAAGTGGGTAAGTATACAAGTTGGCCTGTGCTTTGATGGTGGTTGAATGGGTTCGGGGCAGATATATTTCAGCAGCCACCTATATACAACAATCGACCTTGCTAACACCTAGCCCCAACAGTATAATTCGCGATAGCACCAATGCTGCATTCTTCACCAACCGCGCTCTTGCCAGGCTCAAAATGGAGATGTTCGAAGAAGTCATTAATGACTGTCTTAAAGCCATTGAGCTCTCCCCCTCAAACAGTCAGTCACCCCATCTACCCCGCTCGCCTGCCTTCCCGTCCATATTCTCAAGCTAACACACCCATAGTGAAAGCATATAGCTATCTCGGGCAAGCTCAACTTGCACTCAACCACCCTAGCGAGGCCCTTCATTCCTCTATGACTGCCTACGAGTTCGCAATCAGTCAGCGCTCCCCTTCTGTAGCATCAATTGCAGCAGCTTGTCTTGAAGCCAAAAAGAAACGTTGGGAGCAACGTGAAGAGAAACGTAGGGAGAGAGAATGCCAACTGATGCGGAAGATGACGGATATCATTGAGCGTGATGCAGATAGGGCAGTCGACGAACTGTTGAAAAAGGGTAGGATGAACAATAGAAACGTGAATATCTCCGAGCAAGAAGAGGAAATTAGGCACGAAGCGAAGGAAAGAGTGAGAACTTTGGAGGACGTGTTCGGAAAGGCAGAGGCCGTAAGGTGTGCCAGAAGAGAGGTTCCAGATTATCTCATCGATAATATCACTTTCTCCATCATGTTGGATCCGGTTATCGTAGGCTCCCCACGTTTTCTTGGCTTGGTTTCAGTTATATGAGCTAACCGTAAAATAGACGAAGAATGGGCATTCTTACGACCGTGCAACGCTTTTGGATCATTTGAGGCGTTCGCAAACCGACCCGCTGACCAGGGAGCCTTTGAATGAGAAAGACCTTGTCCCGAACTACGCACTGAAGGCGGCCAGTGATCTGTTCTTAAAAGAGAACGGATGGGCGGTTGATTGGTGATAGAGGAGGCATCGTCGATTAAATATCGTAAAATACCCTTTTTCTTTTGTTGATATGTGCATATCATATCCTTTTATGTTATCAGGATGGCGGGTAAATAACTAGTTTAACCTTACCCTTTCGCCACAACTTTTCACCCCATATTTCTTTTGGTTCTGCTATTTTCTTACCCAATGTTTCCTCTTTCTGTCAAGTTTTTGTTTGTCTATGTTTTCAAACGTTTTTCATTGCTTGTCGTGATGAGCCACTAAATCGGAGTCTGGGATTTCTTTAAAGCATTTCTGATTGTTTTTATACAATTTCCGGGGATGTTGTTTCTTTGAGCAAAGCTATGGATTGGAGTATTAACAATTTTCCCTACTTAATTTCCTTATTTCTCTTGTTTAATGTCACCGCTAAAGCTTTAAGAGTCGATTAACCATATACTAGCTACTAACAAAAGGAGGAAAGGCGGCGACAATGTGTTTATACTGTTTTGTAGCACTGGCTTGATTGGGTAGTGTGTCATTTTATTGGCCTTTAATGGTTATAAACGGTGGAAATAAGAATTTTATTGGCTACATCATATCTCCACTCTCCCAGACTAAATACCATAAACACTATGATAAACTCGGGCCTGACTGAGACTGTATGGTGAACATCAAGCGCAACCTAAAGCATTTCAGTCCAAGATTTTATGGTACCCTACTGCGACACGACACTTGACGTCTCTCCATCCAATCATCAAACTAACCGATATGTAAGCGCCATAGGCTGTGTAAGCGAGTCCCTTATTTGTTCTGTGCCCTAAGTAGGATTAGATTTGCCAGGTGAATCACTTCTGGTCACTCGATATTTTCTTTTTCGCCGAGTGCTTTGTAATGACGTGCGGCGTTACAAAAAGCATGCCTCGCTAGCTCAATCGGTAGAGCGTGAGACTCTTACTGTAATCTCAAGGTTGCGGGTTCGACCCCCGCGTGGGGCTTCATCAAGGCCACTATTTTTACAATTTTATCGTTCAGAATTTCGTTCCCCCATTTAATGATGTCCTCTCATATTACATACATGTCTTTGCGAGGTAAGCATGAGCAGAACCGGGGGCAAAATGGAACGTATACAAATTGTCATACATTAAGGCCGGCGGATCATTAAAAAAAATCAAGGCTTGCTGTGAGTAGGCCTGCCGGAAATAAGCGTTTTTTGACGCATGGTCTTGTAAAATAATAAGCCTTAACACCCCAAATAAGCCTTTTCTTCACAACACATTTGTTGGAGTTATTTGTTCAGAAAAAGGTACATTCTACACAAAATATTTGCCTAAGCCCCTCCTGAGCTCCTCCTCTCTCTTTAGACTACTAAGAATACCCGTTCCGTCCTTGAATTATCAAAACTATTTCATCATACAAGGAAAAATTTCTCGCACTGTTGCACGACCAGCAAGGGACTCGAACCCTCAACCTCGGTCTTAGGAGGACCACGCGCTACCATTGCGCCAACCAGCCATAACAAAATAAATGTAATAAATCTATTTAGTAGATTTCTAGGTTACAAGGCACTCGGAAATCTTGCCCGTCTTTCTCCCAACCGTGCTTGTTTCTATTTTATGACTAGGGAGAAGAGGCCAATAAGCCTTCTATAACGAAATACTACTAGAGGGACACGCTCAGGACCGGAATTTGGTATCGTTGTAAGGAGGGATATTACTTCGCTCGTAGAGGGAGTGTCAGGGAACAAAGTTGTGGCTCTTTCATAAAGACAGGTACCCCAAACGACCCATTATGTTATACGCCAACAGAAGTACACTCATTGTTTCCTTACGAGCTCTGTACTGGGAAATCCGAATACAGTTTGAGTTGTAGACAAAAAATATTGAAAACCCGGTCTTAGTTAAAGACAGAGTGATAATCTGTGATTTGACTACCGCGCTGACGACAGTCTATGAGAAAATCCCCCTCTCCTCAACCAATTAATCGCCATCAACTGTGTGGCTAGAGGGTGTGTCTGGGTGATTCGTCTAATCTTAGAGGATGAGGATGCTGGTTGGCGTTTGCGACTAGATCTAGTAGGAAACACCAACAGCAATACGTACATACATACATAGTGCTCAGATCAATCCGTTCTCATTTATGATTTAGTCCTCTTGAAGCTACAACTACAGTCGCACTTCGCTATCTCGTAATTCGCTATCTCGGATCTCTTGCTGTCTCGTACGGGTTTGCGGGACAGGTACTGCCTTCCCCCACATAAACCTATTTGCTGTCTCGTATATTTTGGTATATTTGCTATCTCGTATGGGTTGGGCTCCCAGAATACGCTAACGACATAACGAGGTGCGACTGTACAAGTATCCCTTCGTCTGTTCTCGGTAATCACAGCATATAGGCCTGATAGACACATTTTTAATGATACGTTTAACTGAGCGATTCGGCCTGACAGCCTAAGGGATACTATAGCTACTCCACTGCCTTTTAGAGGGATCTTGCGTGACAAGTGTGTCCATCTTACACCGCCAGCCGATATTTGCAGTTAGTTTCTACACCACCAATCGGCATATGTCGTGAAAACGTATGAAGGGATAGGACCTTAGTAAAACATATGTATACTCGCCAAAAAATAAAGTCTGTGGATGAAATATGTAGCTATGCAAGCGGCCGTGACCACAACAGAGTAATCGCGTCGCCCTCCTAACATTAATAAGAAAATTGGAAAGCTTCCTAATATCATGTCTAAATGCATTAATGTCAACGGGGATAATAATTACAATGCCTAGTTACATGTAGTTGAGTCGAGTTCATTTAGTTGAGTCGGGTTCATTTAGTTGGGGTTGCGGGTCATGATGGTTGCGTTGCATATATACCAGGTACATATTTCATCCACAGACTTTATTTTTTGGCGAGTAGGTTATGCAAGTCTTGGCAGGTCAGTTGTGCGACTAGTTTCACGGTCTAATAAACCACTCAAACCCCTAACCCTACCATCAAAATTCTTTTTGTTTGGTCCATTAATTGCAGACAAGCAGTAGCCTAAGGTCGGTTGGTTACATGCAGTTCTATGTAGTTGATTACTTTCATTACTCGCATAAGCCTGGAATCGAGCACCGTTTTGGGCGATAGAAACATACGAGTGATAATTCATGACGCCAATCCATTAGCAGTATGCACCAACTCCCATTCCAAAGCCTTCTAATCTTTTTATAACACACCACGCATCTCTCCGCTAATTCCCCCACACTTTCGATGATTTCCCGTTTACAGTCAAAGTGAAAAAAGTTTCCCGGTAAAACAAAACGCCCCTCCGGGTTCGGAACAGAGCCTCATTCCGTCCGGTTTCCTGCACCTGCACGTGCAGCGCCCAGGGTCATGAGGTGTATGACCTATATAAGGGACCCTGAAAGAAGTATAAGATCCGAGAAATACTTCCCAACTTCTCCCAACCACAAACATCGCCACAACCCTCCATAATGATTCCATTCCGCAACCCCTAGTAAATCCTCCCCTCCCCTTCTTCCTTGCCCCCTAAAGCACCCCAAAATACCCAAACACTAACCCCTTTCCACCAAAAATAGCAACCCCTCCAGCAACCTAGCCAACCTCCACAGCTTCCCCGTCAAAGAAGAAAAAAAAGCCGCCCCCAACTCTGTCCAGCGCCCCAAATCCCCTCTCTCCGCTCCTGCCAGCGCCGCCACTAGCTTCTCACGCGCCAACACAAGCTCTGGGAGCGACAACGACGAGGAAGAAGCACAGCAACCAGAACGCCAAATCATCCCCGAGGCCACCATTCAGTTCTACGAAGAGGACATCGCCGAGTACCGGCCGGGCGGGTACCACCCCGTGCAGTTGGGCGACACATTTAACGGAAAGTATGAAATTGTGCGGAAGTTGGGGTTTGGCAAGTTTTCGACGATATGGCTCGCAATTGACACTACGTGAGCTTTGCCTACTTTTCCCCACCGATTTCATAGGGGATAGGGGGATGCGGGGGAAGGGGGGGGGGGGGGGGGGTTGCTGCGAGCTCGAGTCTAATGGTACTGGGGCGACAGCGTGGAGAGGCCGGTTGCGTTAAAGATTCTTAAGGCCGATTCGCAGGGGATCGAGCTGGACGTCCACGAACAAGAGACCATGAACTACGCAAAAAGCGATGATCCAAACAATGTCATTGGGTATCTAGAGCGCTTCGTCCACAAAGGTCCCAACGGGAACCATGTGTGCCTTGTTTTTGGAAAGTCGGGGAAAGGGGCTGTTTCTGGCGGGGAGCGGGGCCCAGGCGCCGGGAGTTGATGAAATGTTTTTGATAATCACGGCCGGCGGTTGTGTTAATATAATTAACAGTGTTTACATGAAATATTGGGAGGTGTCCCAGATACGTTTTCATGTTTAGACTTTCTTGTCCCCCGTTTTTATTTCATGTGGCGAGTTTAGAGGTGTGGGGGTACTTTTCTCTCTCTTTATCTTTCTCTGGTGTTTTGGGCCAATGGGAATTGTGTGTGGAAGAAGAAGAGCGGAATTCTTCAGATGTACCAATCGCATGATGTTGATGACATGGCTAGATTATTTGAAATAGCCACCGGGGATCAAAGTGGCAGCCACAAGGCCGCTACTCGACTTACCGGGGACCGAATAAGGAACCCGCACGAAAAATATCGTCATAGTACAGGGCTATGGCTTGAATCGATGGTGAAGCCCCCTCCCTTTGTTTTCACCCTTTTCTTTTGGAGTGTCATGGGGGACTGGATGATGCAATATAACCCTTTGCAAATGTTCGTGGTCAGAGTCACTTTGCTGCCGGTACTAAAAATAAGTGTGGCTTTTTTTTACATTTACTATCACACATTGCATATTCGAGAAAGTTTAAAAAAAAAAGGTTTGGTAAGTGGTATGTATCTTCTCCCATTCTTTTAAGGCTGTGGTCGTTTGGATCATAGACCATCACTCGCGCACAACTCAATCTTCCAAGCGGAGTTCTTTTTTTTTGTTTAATTCATTAATTGCATACGGACTTCCGTCTATGGCAATATCATTCAAAGAGGAGTTCCTTCGTTATGCCAAATCTTTATTTGGTAGCGTAAAAAGAATTATTACTGAGGGAGTTATTTATCACTCTATTCCATCGCATTTGAGTATCTGTTCCCTGACAGTTACCTTGAATACAATACGAAGGCCCTAATGACAACTTCATTGGCCAGATAAGCTTAATCATACACATCATTTAACCCTTACTCCAGTCGTACCGCCAAGAACATAATACCTCACCCCCACCCCCCCTTTCAATTACTTGCATCTTGCAAATGTAGAAAGTTTCCCCTCTTCGCTACACCGTTAGGTGGGCCTTATAGCTGTATATCATATTAATCGTGGTTTCAAAACTTATTCACGGAGTAATCTATTATTAGATAACCTTATTAGGTCAGTTTGTTCCTATAATTCTGTCTCCGACTGAGTACGTCGATTCAACGAATTTCTTGTACTTCGTTGTGTTACACCTTCTCTTTGCACATGTAGTTCCACCCCACCACGTTCATGTAAGTCTAGATGCTGATAGTTGTCGATTATACCATGATTAGGGCTCTCTGTATTTTCCGGAGAGTTAAGAAATGCTTCTACGGGTCTTAAAGGTATTTCCTGAAGATGGGCAAGTAGAGGATCTAGAGATAAAAACGGGGATCCAGTTCCAGGCCTTGGTAAGACCAGACCAGGTGGCGGGCGCAAAACTGGAGCTATATTAACTAAAGGTTGAAAGTTGCTTGGTGAATTATCACCAATCGACTGGGTATTTTGTATTTCCAATAATCTAGGAACCGGTCCCGAATATGGTAATATATATTGTGAAGGTGTTCTACTCTCGTTTAGATGGCCTGGTTGGCCGTTTGGTATTTCTATTATTTGGCCTATAGCCTGGGGATGTGGTCGTAAACCCGGTGGAAATGGTCTGTTTCCATGAATTATTGGGTCACTAAACTGCCACTGTGCATCTCCACGGGGTCGTGCTCCGGGCACCCATCCTCTAGGATATCCTCCACTTAATGGAAAAGGTGGTTGATATGCAGGTAGACTAGACGCTACTCGACCTATCATAGACAGGGGTTCGGAAGGTAATATCGGCCCCCTAGGTAGACTAGGTGGTATAGAAGGCGCCACATGCCTTGTAGATATACTAGTTCTAGGTAGTATGGATGGTACTATCGGTACTTCAGATAGTCCAGGAGATATCTTCGTAGAACTAGATTGTTGAATCTGGAAAGGTTTGCGCGAGTTATTTTTATTTTTCCTTGCTATTTGATTTTTAGTTATACTAGGTTGTATAGAAGGTATCGGTACTCCAGGGAGTAGTCTTAATTCAGTCGAGAAGGGCACAAGCGATCGTGGTGATAACCCATGAATATACCCCATTAACCCAGGTGATGGTCCGGGTTGTGGTTGTGGCGGTTGTGGTAATGGGGGCAGTGGTAGCCCCCCTATCATTCCAGGTAAGGATGGAACTCCAAGTGCTTTTGAATCATATGGATGCTGTATCCCAGCTGTAAACGAGGATTGTGGCGCAGGTGTTTGTACCCCGTATGGATGCTGTACTCCAAATGTAGATTGGGATATAGGTGTTGGTATTCCACGTGAATGCAGCACTCCAGGTGGTGGGAAGAGTCCATATTGATTAATGTGCGGAGCCCTGGGTAGTTCCTCTAATGAATATACCATGCCTGACGGTGGTGGTGGTGTGAACTGTGAAAGTTCTCTGGGTCGAGATGCTGAATATGAGTCAGGTGGTTCTACCAAGAAAGATGATGAAAATGACATAGATGATATTTCCTGGCCAGAATTTTGAGCTGTTCCCTCTGGAGCTATAATATTCTGAGGATAGTCTA
The DNA here is from genome assembly GCA_024521645.1 of Morchella snyderi. NCBI lineage: Eukaryota > Fungi > Ascomycota > Pezizomycetes > Pezizales > Morchellaceae > Morchella > Morchella snyderi. Next base: position 619,356 of record JAJJXB010000032.1, on the reverse strand, counting down.
GCAGAAGGGATCGCTCAGGTGTAAATTGACGATTTTGCATGGGTGTCATATTAACTCGGGCTGATGACGTCCCGCTTACATTATCCACCAACCAGCTCGTGTTATAATTGATAATATCTTCAATCGGCCACTCTACCTCTTTGGGGCTTGTCGTTATAGGTAAGTCAAAATCTAATAGCTCCAGATCATCATTCAACAGCTCGTCCTCTTCACGCTCCCGACTCTCCTTTGAAACGGATCGGTTGGTGGATGGATTAGTGGATCGCTGTCTTAATGCACGTAGTCGGTCCAAACTTGAGCCAATTCCTGTAGTTACACTTTCCCGTTCTGATTTCGACCCATAACCAGAACCAACTAATTCAAGTTCCAAACATCCTGGTAGAGATTGTGTAGCCCTACCCATTGAGCTGGCTTCTAGTTGTTGCTGTTGCAGATTGCCCAACTGCAATTGGGACCTTGATGGCAGAGAGGGGGATACCGGGTTATGTTTTGCTCTACATAGATGGTCATATATATTAGATTGAATTCTTACAGGGTATAGCTCAGTTAAGGATACTTACAAGTAATTGAAATTTCCCGGATGTATAATCTGGCCGTTTATTCCATACGTTGGCTGTGAATATGATTGTATTATTTCAGGAAGCTCTGAGAATGAGGAATCGCTCGGTCTGTCCATTTCTTCATCTGTTGAAGCAGTGTTTAGGCTAAAAGGATCTGCCAGATGCGCTGATGGTATTGTTGGCGATTGAATAAACCGTTGAAGGGCGTAGTTTCCGGTAGGCCCAGAATTTGCAGAAGTGGAATCAAGATAGGCCAGGGCTCTGTCCAGTGATGTTGCTTTTATGGATTTTGGCACGAGATGAGGGTCCGGGACGCATAACAATTCATTTCTTGTAAGCAAATCCTCAAAATCGTTAGTGATAACGTCCTCTCCTATCCCATCTGTGTCCCCCCTGCCCCTGGGCCTGCCTAAATCGCAGTCTGGTGAGATTTCTTGATCTGTTGTGACTTCTTGACCATCGTCCTGTGACCCTTCGCCCTCAGGCCCTTCTGCTTGAGTAAACTTTCCACGGCGAAGGAAAGGGTCTCGATTTGCCATGTGCTCTAGTTAATCCGAGATTTCCAGAGAAAAGAAGAGATTAATAAATAACAGAGAAGGTTTTGAATCGTGATTGATATGGCTCAGCTTATCCTACAGAGGAACCTTCACAAGGTGAGATATATCGGGCACAAGATTATAAAAATACTTAAGATCCTCAGTGATGGCAAAGAAGAAAGAGACTTGCTTGTTCCAAAGAAAGTCGAACTAGAGCATCACGGAAAGGCCAGACTTTTGTTTGTGCTGGGATATTCTCATATACGTACATATGGCATACGATATGCGTGGCACTTGCTAATAGTAACCAAGTAGTACATGCACTGATACTTTATAGGAACTAGAAGCAAGGGCCTCAGATTTTACCGCTAAATTGAGACAATTGTGGCTTTATTTCTTTTAGAACGGACCTTTGTGTAGAATAATAAGAGGCTAGTACATGTAGAGTACATACATGTACTCCACACGCACCTTTCGCATGGTAGCGCTATACGCTAGCATCACCGATGACGAGGAGGAGGAGGAGGAACCTGGCCCACTCACAACCAGTTGCAACTCTCTGACACACAGCAAACGGCACAATCATCGACGAGATCATTATACAAGGGCACCAAAAGTACAAAGATCACCGGACGTTACCAAGAATGGACATGGCCTCGTGGGCATGGCACCATCACAACAAAACCTAGCCGTAATAGTTACAAGCCGAGCTGGACATATAAGGATACGGAGAACGACTTAATCCAGGCGTGGGTCTGCTTGGGAAGAATAGTGAAAAAGATAGGGAGGCACGCGGTACAAGGAAAAAAATTGTTCGTAGAGACACCACAAATGGGTTTAAGGGGGATGATACGTCCCACGTTACCAGGGAGGGGAAATTTCACAAGAATTGAGTTCAGGAAGACAGAGTAGGGATTGTTTATTGTTATTTAAATTTCTTTTCTTTTTGTTAGGAAGCGGCGGTAGTTCTGGGGTTGCGATATTGCCATAGGCTACGGTCTGCATGCAATTAATGAGTTAAACAAAAAATAAAAGCTATACGCTAGCATGGGTTTACTCACTCTTATGCTCAATGGAGTTTAGCAGTTTAGATAGATCGATGATCCCTGAAACATTTCAGTGCACTAATCATTTCTCGAAAAAAGCACGCACAGTAACAGGTTTTCCCATGGTTCTGTGGCGTAGTGGAGGCGCGTCTGCTTTACAGAAGTTCGCAGAAGGTCGCAGGTTCGAACCCTGCCAGAATCAAGTTCATACAGTGCTATAATTATTTTTGCTTCCTTAATTGATCGTCTGTGGATGGTCCATGATGAAGCTGGGACCAATATATTGGGCGACTTCAGAAGATGTTTAGAAGCGGTTTGGATGGAATTTTAGAGTAATGAAATCTGGATGGAAACGCTCCAGATTCAGAATCTGAATGGGGAGGGGAGGGGGGTACGATCAGATTTCTAAATCTTGAAAATTTGAAAGAGCGAAGTACGGTTGGTTAAGAAAGGTTCCGGGTAGGTCCTGGTGTTACGCACTAAACGAAATCAGTACTAGTTAAAAATCTAGAAAATATTGTTTGCCATGGGAAGGCATTTGCACCCAGATTCAGAAATTTATTTCCTAAACGCCTTCCAAATTTTCACGGGAAGTCGCCCATTATGGCCGGAACCGAGTTTCTTGTAAGGCTCATAAAATTATCAAATCCGTAGAGAAGATACGTTTTACGGGGCCCCATAAACCTAAATATATTGCGCGTTATCAAGATTATCTGAACATTGTTGCAACCATATTTTCCCATTTCAACCTCGCCTTCCTCCACAACCACAAGGAGAGGGTATACAAGAGATTTAATTCTTACGATTTCTTATTATGCCACTATTCACTTAAGTTTCAAATATAAGCTCAATTGAAGTGGGTTCACATTTTGGTTATTTTAGCCAAGTTGCGAGGTGAGCGTCCGGATAATTTGATACACCACAATACCTTTCAGAGGCAATATTTTTAATACTCGATCTTGTTTGCAAGTTCCAGCTCCCCACAAACTCCAGCTCCTCCCACAAGCTATGTCCTCCAGTAACTGACTCCGGTATACCGTGTGTCTTTTCACCGAGTCCCGAGCTCACCAAGCGACAAATAACCCTTGCGAATTTCGGTTTTAGCGTAGTCTCAGAATTGAAATTGAGCCTCCCCTTAATATCATATGATGCTCACGCCCGACGACCGCAGGAACTAGCGCTTGCTATGTTCCAGTCGACCTCTAGCAATCTTCGTCCTCGCGGCGGTTCGTATGATAAGCTATCATTGGTACGTATCATTACATGTAACCAGCACCATGTAACAAGGTGAGACTTCATGGCGCTGTGGTCTCAAGTATCTCAACCATTTATCTAGAATTAAGCCAAAAAAAAAATGAAATACCAACAATCATCCGAGTCACCGTCGAGTGACAGCCTATGATCATTAAACCGGTCCGGTGTATCCGTAATCCTTGCATGTTCCACCCAACCAGCCACAAGCGCCACCACTGACGATCCCCAATGCACCACATCGTGACAACCGATTAGTCAGTCCGGTCGAGCTGTCGATCGTTGTGACTGCTGTCACTCGTTTCCGGGTGAAAGTGCTCTCGGACCAGTCGCTGGCTGAGGAGTATTTGAAACATTCGTGCGGGGTAGTTTGAGCCTAGAACTCATGTGTAGGCTAGTATCTCACATATCAAAGTATATTGTCGTCTCGTGATCATAGCTTATGATAAGCTGATAGTCAGCCATCAATTTTATTTGCTGAAGTAACGGGCACAAGACTAGTGAGACAGTTTTGCCGTCAGTGTTACTTCTAGATTAAGGGACTCGGATATCTGACTAGACTCACCATCGAGTAATTGAACCCCCCTTTAGAAGCGGGAATATCAAAGGCAATAGTAGTGCGAGAGTGGAAGTGTATGTAAGTAGAAACGAGATTTATTCCTATAATTTTTTTTTGTTCTCCAAACACCCATCATCCCAAAGAAAATCCGTGAAATAACTAAAATTGAGGAAAGAAACGATCCAATGCAGAAAACAAACTCCAGAGCAATGTCAAACAAAAAATGGGTACAAGAATTAAATCGCATCCGACTAGGAAAGAAGACAATCAATGCAGTAAAACAATCAGCCACCCTCGAAAGACTAAATAGAGAATGAAAAATAGTATCTAAAATGCTCAAGCAAACAGGTGCAAAAGATCATCGAATGACCACGGATTCGCCTCTTCGGACCTTGGTAGTTCTGGTAGTCTCCCTCTCGTCCCTGTGCCTGATCTCCTTCTCATCTCTCTTTACTCTCTCCTTCCATTCCTTATCCTCAAACTTCCTTCTCTTCTCATCTGCCTTTACCCTCGCCTTGTAAGCATCATGTTCATCTTTTGCGTTTCCAGTAGCCTTCGCGACAATAGACAGTTTGTGTGCTTTCTCCTCGGCTCGAATCGCCTTTTCCTCCGCTCTGCTCAAGCTATCTTGTGGCAATGGAAAAGAAGGTGTTGTGTATGTTGTCTTGGTCTTCGTCGCTCCATGAGATTTACCGATGATTGGGATAAGAATAGGTTCTTCGGTTGTGGTAGTAGTAGTAGTTGTGGTGACATGTGAAAATGAATTTTGGCCCTGGTTGAGATGTGCAATGTTCTCAGATGTTATAGGGGTTGTTGGGCGCTCTCCGGTGTAGTGGTGGACGACTCGCTGCTCAGTAATGACCGGAGGGGGAGTAGGAGCGTATGGGATAGGGTCGTGAATTATTGCCTTATGGTTGAATGATACTGATTTCCCGGATCCACTACGACGACCTATGGGTAGGAAGTTAGCTTTCATTCAGTTGTGAGAGGGGGCTCTCAGGGTAGGAAAGAGAGAAATACAGTGGACTCACGTCGGATCTCCCCAGTTAGATCCACCAATCGTTCAATCTCAGTTCTATCAAGTGCTCTCAGCACGACAAGAGCTCCGTCGGATTCCTCAGACCATGGAAGGCCCATTTCCTCGACTGCCTCCTTGCTGACTAGCCTGTGTGGGAACCTAGTGCGTCCCCTACGTCCAACGTCGGAGCCAACGGAACCGACCTCCAGAGACTCGTCGTTAAAGTGCTCGATGGCATGGTGGTATTTAGTGTAGCCGCTGCGGGACCTAGAGGCCGAACGGTGACGATCAATAGAGGATGCTGGAACAATCAAGGTCTGCGCGGAACGGTCAGAGCGGTATCCTCGATGCTGAGCCAAAGGGGCCGAGAGCGGGCCTGGACCACCACCCTGGCGAATGATCAGAGGGGCTGGGCGGCCTCGATCATGGTGGCCGTCTATGTTGTGGTGGCCATCCATGTGGCGGCCATCGGAGTGGCGGCCCTCGGAGTGAGTGGAAAGGCGCCTAGTGCGGGTGCAGACACGCTCAGTCTGGTCTAATTGGGTCCCCGAGCCAGACCATGGGGTGTTGAGAGGAAGAGAAGAATCGCATGATGAGCATGTAGAGTCTGCTGGGGATGGGGGTCTAACGGGAACGAGAATCTGAGTTCGTGGAGGAGAACGACCGAGGTTCAGGCCTCCAGTGGAGTTCCTGTAAGGGTTCTGGGCTGCGTAGTAGCTCATTTTGGGTCTATCTGGGGAATGTCTTGGGTCCTTAATGGTTACTGATTTGTAGAGATAAGCTGGTTATACAACTGAGTATGAGTGATATAGTATGATGGAGTTTGAAGATGCTGCTGGATGATGGGCAGAAAGAAAGCTCGAAAGGGTGGGAGAGGAGAAGTTTTATATACCTTCACCATCGCCCTCCCCGCCTCCCCCAACACCATTTCCTAGCTACGGGAGCTACATCTGGTGTGACAAGCAGGATTTCCCCATGACATTGGTGTTTCACTCAAGACACCACTCAGCATCCTGGGTTCTGTCCGGGAAAAAAGAGGGTGTGCTGCCTGTGGCTGGGCGGTCTGTGTCAACAAAACCGAGTGACGGAACGAGGCTTGCAGGGACCACTGCCGGCCGCATTACGCCCACTACGCCATAGGGTCTGGGGTATCATGAAAATAACAGAAAAAAATAACGCAATTTTTCTATTGTGCGGGCCATTTAGAAAGCTACATACCCCAGAGTAGTCACTTTAGCTAGTGGTGCTGAACAAGCGATCCAGAAATCCAAGCCCAGAGTCATCCACTGGGTTGGAAGCCTAGAATAGACCGGCAATCTGGCATGTCTGGCCGTTTTCTCAACGATATCAAGGAAAGTCACCATTCCCTGTGATGCAAAAACGCACGGGCTGGTATGTCTCGGTCTACCTGAACCCCCCCAGGGTACTAGAATCGGTTCGACAATGATGATTGATGAGTTGGCAATCCCCCAATTCTGCATGTCTGCATGTCGCCTGTATGTACGGAGGGCGGCCGAAAAGCGTCAGCAAGAACCAGGCAATGGTGGATGCGCAGGTAGAGTGAGCGGTAGGGGAGGGGGTTGAGTAGTCGATCGCTGTAACCTCGAAATTCTAGTCTTAGATCTTGCAGGTTTGCCTTGGAAGTTCAGTTGAGGCCCTGGCTAGCGCCCGTGCGCCGAGAAGGAAAGATAACGCCAAGGTTGATAATCTCATGACGTCACTTTCATCATTATCTCATTTATAGTGTGACAAGCTTTATCCTAACCTTACATGTAGTTACGCATCCCCTGTCTATCCGCTTCGGCAGCGGACCTCAAGCCTCAAGAGTCAAGGGTCTAAGCCAGGGTCGCCAGGGTCTCCGCGGTCCGCGAAGTAAACAATAAAAGTAAACATAAACGCACATAAAATCTAAGCCCCCGTTTCATCACGAAACGGAGGCTCATAAATTGCCGGAGATGTTCGCATCACGTGAGTATAAAGGGCTGACTGCAGAGAAGATCCAATGCCAGCTCAGCCGTTTTGGCGTACAGAAAGCATACCTTTCCTTTAGGGACCTTCTCCGATAGAAACACAGCCTTCACAATGAGATCATGGCTAGTTGGGTCCGTTCCAAACAGCAGAAACACATGTATCGTGAGGTTTGAAATCCTTCAATTTGACAGGTGAAATATACGGATTGGGCTAGGCACTATCACGAATTTGACTGACTTTGCACAACATCCTCTGTCCCGATGCTGCAAGTCTACATGGAAGCCATATACTCAACCAAGGTTGAACTAAGGTTTTCGTTTCGATCTGGATGACCGAATCTCAGCCCGCACTACTAGTACAAGGACGCGAGCAGGGATCCCATGCCCGGAATAGAATAGCCCGCATTTATCTCCCGCAACAATATCAATCTTGCTCACAGGTATTCCCCTGTCTGTCACTATCCGCTCGGTTTTGAAGCGAGAAAGAAATTTTTTTTTAATCCCCGTACCTTAGTTTATTACTTTCCTCCTCCACTCTGTCCACTCTGGGCTGCCGCACATGAGATGACTGACAGAAGCAAGGTCGATACGCACAGGATCTAGGGTGGGCAAGACATTGAGGGTTGGTTCGTACTAATTACCGCGTGTTTGACCAGATCTGGCTATGGAATTTTGAACAATGCCTAGTGCCTATAGTACTCATGTACCTGCGCTGCAGTGCAATTCTCTTGACGCAGCCCATCTACCAATGTTGGAAAAGGCAAGGGAATCTCCGGCGCCCGGTATGGCACAGTTGGACAGCGCACGATAACGATGAACTTAGGTAAGACCCTGGCTCTACATAAACCAACAAAAGACTTTGGAGCGCGAAGCGCGAGGCGGCTCAATTCTGGTACATACGCTCTAGTAATATGCGCTCCGGAGTACTCTATTAATATATATGTGCGTGCATGGACTTACATAGTTACATAGTCGGGAAGTTAGAGCTGCTTCCGGGACTACCAACATGCAGCAGAGACCAGGTCAATGTAACCCCATTTTATGAAAATATTCTTGTTCGGACGCCTTCAGTCGAATCTTGAGCAGGGTTTGTCGTATTAATCGTGTTGCTGGATGAAGGAAATATAAATGTAGTTTTCCTTACTCTACGTATCTAGAGCACTATAGCTACATATATGTAACAAGGGCTGAAATGCAGAGACTAATTTAGATGATCAAGAGTGCAGTAGCTTTATTCTAGAGTAGTGGTGAAGATAGCCAATTCTGGCTTTGGCTTGGGGCTTGCACATTTACTCGAAAGTAAGCATCTTCAGCTACGGCACTTTGCCTCAATTCATCAGCCTGTGAGAACGCACTCAAAGCCTCAGACACATCTCACGACCAATTCTCCCCACATCCCAATCTGGAAAGATCTACGTCACATCGTGTTTCTCGAACGCTCATCCCAAGACCAAAACGATGATCATCTCGCCACTGAGTACATTAAAACGAACAACTCATCACTTTCCCAGGCACCCTATTTGAGACTTTAACCCTCCTCCACTCCATACTCCATCCTCCGGCAGGCGGGGCAGAAAACCAGGTAATCAGACGAGCCAACGTCCGGATGAATTCCGACTGACAACACATTCGAAAAATATAAGCAGCAGCAGAAATTAAATCGCGGATGGCAAAACGCACCCCAGAGGCTGATCATAAGATATGTGGTTAATACGTAAGAAGAACTTTTGTATCCATCCGCAGGGGGTTATATTCTCTTTCAGACTGTGGCGGGATCGATGGATAGCGTTGGTTCCTGTCGTCGACACCGGTGCTCAGGGACCAAGTGTTTCGTTGTGGTGATCATCAAGAAACTTTACAAACTTTTTCACATCAAGCACTAGTGGCAATTCATTGCCTCTTGCATCAATATCCAAGAGAAAGCGGCTGAACAAGGCAGCAGTTGGGTCAGGGAATGCTGATAAACGCCCCTTTGTTGATCGCCGTTTTGCACTTTCCTCCGGTCGTATGCATCGTGGATCAAGTTTTTGGTGTTGAGCTTTTCATGTCGCAATCCATCCAATGAAATGGAACGTCCTATGGATAGGGTTCCCTGCGCCGGACGGAGCCTCCCGTCAGCCTGCAGACCATACTAACCAACAAGCGAGGGCTTGGGGCTGTTTCATGATTTCAAGGGTCCATATACAAGTTTCTTGTTTTCGTTCCCTTGGGTTTCCCCTCTGTCAAATTACTTGATCGGCCGGGATCCCTAACAAACGTGCATGTATGCACAAAGTATTTGACACTCCAGTACTAAGTACTCTTTACTATACCTAGCTGATAAATATAACGGAGAATAGATGCATGCATCTCATCACCTTGAGTACTTATGTCTTGGCAACTTCGCTTTTCTGAGTGTGCAGCAGGTTCCCATACGGAAGAAAAGACTGACAAACAAGGTCCCGAATATGTGTCACAGAACACAAACAAAGACAGAAAGCACATCACGAATCTCACATCAATATTCTGGATACGTGGCATCGGTGGCAATTTATTGAGTATTCAGCTCGGCCGAGCCTTGTGAGAAGTGGCCGCATAGAAGGTATCAATTGAGTATTCAGCTCGGCCGAGCCTTGTGAAAAGTGGCCGCATAGAAGGTATCAATAGCACATGCCTGCATCTTTTCAGGTGGATATGTGCATAACACGGACGCAATAATGCATAGCTACCGTTACTGAAAACATTGCTATGTGGTATCCACTAAATTCTGATCAAAGTATGGGAATGATTCCAGAAGTATAGCCCAATGTTTAGAGGTTAAGTTAAAGGTTGGCAGAAACTCCAAGAAATTTTCATGCGACATTAACCATTGGTAGAAAGTATCGAATTCTTGCGGGGAATTGAGTTTCGCTTTGTGTGGGCCCCGAGATCTCGGTACGGGTAAAAATACCGGGTCTGATATAATTTTGTACTACATAGTCATAGTTTGTTCCCTATCTCATAATTATCCGGGAATCTCGTGGTTAAAAAAACTCTATCTCAAATCCCCTAGGCAGCTATCTCCAGCAAACAATCTCTTGAGTCGATTAAAAGCTTATCCGATGTAAAGATTATTTACATCCAATTAGCAGCCAGATGTCATACAGAGATCCGGATTTTACGGCGAGCAATCAATGACTTCTCTCTGCCTGTGAATCCAATCCATTTGATGCTGATATTTATGCTTGTGCAACTAGATAGTACCAGGAAGTGAAATGAACGGATGCGAGTTATGATCGACTCCCAACCATGCACCAGAACGAATGCGGAGTGACGTTACAGAATGACCTGTCAACGAAGGAATAGCCGTTAGCGTCATTCAGTGCGGGGAGTTTTGGCTTTTTACTCTGGAGACACCACCATTACCACCATTACCACCATCACAAATATGATTGCAGTCAAGCGTCCAGAATCCACTCGGCGAGATTCACACTACATGAAAAATATCTCCATCTTGATAGAATCAGACGTCACGATGTGGATGTAGATTCGAAGGCTGTGTGATAACGCCGGGGATCGTTTTGACGCAACATTTTCTTTAGGCCTAGATCGTTTAGGGAATTAAGGGAAGGGCTGTGTAGCTGGATTAAGCATGTTCCCTCACCCAGCGTATCATTGATACACGACAAAATCATTCGGACCAATGAGATACCGTCGTCTAGGAAACCAGGAATCACGAGGTCGCTCATAGGTTCCCGGAGTACCAGGAATTACGTGGCATCCATTGTAGGATAATGTTTCCCTTCTCCTTTATCTTATCTCGAGCAGTTATGTCATTTGGTACATATGAATGTAGACATATACAACCCGTTACATACCTCTAAACCAATCCTACCAGTACTCCCTTCGGAACCCCCTCCAATGACTTTGTTCATTTTGTCTTACCCCGGATTATTCCTTCAATGTATTGTGGTGTTTGTTTTGAAGCGATCCTCTATAACTAATATCTATAGAAACGTCCTGAGGACATTTAGCTGCGCACTAATCGCTGCCTAGTGATTTCCAGGGCGGCACGGCCCGCGAATTTGAGTCTTTTTACGATAGGAGGACCCTCACGACTCACCCTTTCATTGGAGAGGTGACATTGAAGAATCTGTTTTCGGGGTTTTTCGTCTAGATAAAAAAATCCAGGGCCGCTAACACCTCCATCGTAAACAGGTCCAAGAAAGAAACACATGATCAAGGATGAAATTTTTACGTGACATAGGAAACTCATTACACCATTTCTTGTGATACTCACTTCAAGTAGTTAGGATTTCAATATAAGTTTCGTCATGCATAGTTAGCGACTTAACCATGCACAAATATAAGCCTATTGTTTGACTCCCTTCCGAGCAGAATCCCGACTGGTTAATCCCTATTCAGGTTCCCCGGCGTATCGGCTTATCATCATTATGATCACTAAGCTTTCTTGGAGCCTAAAAATCCAAACGATCGGTCATTAGACAAATCATGGCGAATAGCCCCGATAAGACCTCGAATTGCGCTAATCCCAGTTAGTTGTTCTCGGGTATCTTTCAGAATATAGTTAGATCCATGCGATATGTTTGTTTCGGTGAGTTGAAGTAACCACCGATGTTTACACAAGTAGTCATGAACGACACGTTTGTGCTGGCAGGTCTTCGGGATTGGCGTTGGGAAACTTTTGACATGAGTCATAGATTATCACTCGTCATAGGATGCTGATCGTGAAGTTAAACTTGATATCAAGATATTTTTCTACACATATACTTCTATGGAGTTTTCTGTATGTAAATTTTATGTTATGTTCTAATACCCGCTCAAGTAGCTTTCTTATCCGAATAGAAGATATGTTGATCACAAGGTATCACTCGAGTTATAACCCTAACCCTTCTTTCTGTGCTACTTTACCCTCAGCTCCGCTTTGGAAATTCACCATATAGATTGCAGTTTTGATACCAGGCTTGGAGTGGATGCCGGGGAGCCACTTTTTTATGTTTTCATCATGAAAAGTGACAGTGATTAGAGGTATTTGAAGACAGTACGTGTGTTTAAATTTGGGGTTGGCGACTCTTCCACAAAATGTTCTATCAATTCCTAGAGGTTACATAGTGGTTGCAATTGATCATCACTTCGCTGGTCCTAACATGCACGTATCTGGTCCAGTACCGGTATAAATCCATGGTTTTCATGCCAGGCATTGAAAAGTCTTCCATCCCGGACCAGAATCTCTAGTTTGTTATGAACACAGGGTTTGGTAACTTGGGGCCAAAAAAAACCTGGCTCCGGCCATGCACTAGCAGACTTATTGTGTGCAGGGCTTTGAACTTCTCTAGGTCTGAGTTCGGAGGCTTTTGAAACCTTTCTAATAAAGAACCATGTCTGTCCGCGCCCTGACCAGCTCTGAGTTATACCCATGAGGCAACTTCCTGCATACATTATTCCAATGTTTCGATATAGCTATTGCTACGTATAGCTCCTCACATAAATTACTCAATTACTCTACGTACACCCGTGTCTAACTAATTCCCGGAGCCCACATCACATAGCAACGGGGTCAACTTTTCGAAACTGAACAACATCAACTAGATGCCTATAGAAGGTGTGGGTTTGGGTAAAATAAACATACTCTCTATTTCCTATATATAGATATTTTCAGGTTGATTGAATGAATGGTTGATGAGCTACAATCAAAAGATTATTTGTTGCATACAAATATAATTAGACCTCCAAAAGCGGGGACCAAAAATACAGAGTAATATTCTTTCACTACTTGTTTTAGGATATCTTTATTCTGCATCCTCTCTTTAGCTACCCTGTTCAATCTTGTATGAAAGTTCACTTTGGTTGTGGTTAATTGAGATGTGGGAGTCTCGTTGCCATATGGGGGGAGGGCTCCGGGAATAAGTTAGACACGGGTGCACAAAGGGCCCGTTTGGACAACGGATCATCGACTTTTCAGATTATCACAATAATCTATGCTGTTCGTGCAATTTAATAATCTAAAATTCGGAACTCCCGAATATCCCAATAATCCGCCAATAAAACAACCACCTTCGGAGGTAATTATTCCCTCACAATGCTATTTCAACGTTATCCGGACATGTATAATATCCACTGTTTATGAGTATTATGATTATCATTTCGCTACCTGGTATGTAATCCGATCTGTCCAATAATCCGAAGAAATAATCTAAGATTGTCCGAACGGGCCTATAATCCAAATGAAATGGCGTATGCTATCGTTGAAGTGGGAAACTCCTCGGTGAAGGCCTGCTATTACTCTAAAACTTACTAACCTTACCTAGTATGCGGGGGCTCGTAATTACTATGCAGGGACGCTAAAGAATATTGGTAGCACCTGGGAGCTCCAAATGGGATCATGGAGCTCTATGAGCTACGGTATCGGCATGATGTAGGGTTGAGGATGATCCATCTACAACTACAGGCATATTTTGATTGATCAAGGGGGGTCTGGTTTATAAACACATCCAGGGATAAAATCTGTACTTATCCGGCGGGGAATACACAAACAAAGCTGGTGGTTGTGCTGGTTTCAATACCCAAGTCTGTGGCGCTCAGTCATATCCTTCCCAGTGGCCGGTTTCAAGAAATCCATGGATACCCCCCCCCCCCCATCCTGCTGCTTCCCTATCCCATGGCTCCGATCTATTGCGTATCAAAGCACCAATCTAATCCAACACGATGATCACCAGAGAAAAAAACCAGAGGGTGAGGAAGCAATCTTTGAAATTCTGCGTCATTAAAAACCGCACCTCGCAAATGCAAGAACAAAAACAGCAAGAAACACCCTGATCCCGAAAAGATTTGAATTTATTTTTATTTGGCAGAAAGAGGAAAAAAAGGAAACCAGCCCGCGACCGTTCAGACCTCGGCGATCTCACGGAGACGACGGATTGTTGAGCGGGTAGCAGCGGCAGCGGGGGTGCTATTAAACACATAGATTGTCAGCTAACTGCGAGGGAGCCAGGGTAGAGAAGGCAGAGAGGAACACATACGAGACAACCCAGGCACCTCCGGCAACGGTCTTCTTGCAAGACTTGCATTCCCAAATACCGACGGATGTGCGCTTGACGGTGGTCTTTCCGCAGAAAGTGCAGGTGTAGCGGGCGTGCTGGGTGATTTCCATCTTCTTGACCTGCTTCCTCAGAGAGGCACCATATCTGTTTTTCCGTTGTTAGCTTCGGCTTATTCAGTACCGGTTTCGTAGTAGTTCGAGGTCGCAATCCCGTGCTCTCTGGCTCGCTCGCCGAACGTGATCCGATCCGAGGGGGTATGGCGTGGGATGGAGGGATAGTGGAGGGTTATCTGTACCTGACACCGTATTTACCGGTAACTATCCACGCCATAACATTAGCTTTTAGCTCCCTAAAACCAAAACCAAAACCCCCAATAGTTCCCCTTCCTCCTTCAATTCCTCCACCACCTCCTGGGGAAAAAAAATCCCGAGAATTCGATTCCACGTACCTCCGACCTTCTTAGTGCGCTTGGTCATTTTGAGTGATGATTATTTTTTTCTTGGGATAATCTTTGGAGTTTGGCGTTGCGGTCGTCCGAGTGTATGTGGGTTGAGAATTGTTCGTGGGTGCAATCGTTCTGGCGCCATTGTGTGTTGTGGGGTATGGGTTGCGTAGTAGGGTTTCCTGCCCTATGGCAGTCCACCCGTAAGGATTATGACATAATCGAGAAGAGAATGTTGCAGAGCCTCAAGTGTGGTTACCCGGAAAAACGAACAATGACTTTGTCAAGTTGTTAGGTTGTTGCGATGACCGAACAGGGGCGGCGCGTTCACGACGTCAATACTTTGCTGTGCTTTCCGAGCTAAAGATCTATCTTCAAAAACACCATATCCCATAAAACATACTACTACTACTACTACTACAATGGCAAACGGGTATTTCCCTCCCCAACCCTCTTTTTGCCCACACCGCCCCCCCGACTGACACCCCGAATAGCTACAGTCTTCTCGCTGGCTTCATCGTCGTCGTCGCGATCTCCGGCGCGGCCTGGTTCTTCTCACCAAAGGGCGAAAACCAAACGTCCGTCTCCACCATCCTCCTCCTCCCTCCTCCGGAAGCTAATTTGTTCACTAGTATCTGGCGGAGCTCCTTGATCTTGACCTTTGTCGCCTGCTACCTCATGTGGTGTATGTAGCTCCTGCCCATAGAGTTTTAGCTTTTGGGATCACTGACTAACTGGCGTTCCTGGGATATAGCTGTAACATTGCTTGCGCAAATTTATCCCCTTATTGCGCCCCGAAGGTCAGATCTGAGACTGGAGGAGGACTCGAATGCTGTTCGGTTCGCCTTGTAGGGCCATAGCTGGTGGGATATGGGTTGATGGACTGGGTGTAAACACGGTGGGACTGTACAATATATCACTTTGTGTTATTGCGGGTTTGGATTTCGGGTTTCTTTCTGTGTTTCTGTTTTTCGCGTTATAATGGCAATGCAGCAATTGATATTTCTGGCTTTAAATTTGTGTTTTGGGGAAGTAGAAGTTGGGGAGTGGGGATATGGCGGTATTGGATACATGGCCTTTTGAGTTTTGAATACTCGAGGTATTGGTACGGACCTGCCGGGATTTCCGCAACAGACAATCAAGGCATCATAGTCCTAGAAAATTCTACTAGTACGAGCAACATCCCACAAATTACGATACTTTTGCAAACATAACGGTTTCGGACAATTTCTCCAACACCACCTTCATGGTCGAAATAAGCGTAATCTACATTACTACCAGTAAAGCTCTTTAACATTAGATGGCTTCTTCAACTCGTAATTCTAGTCTAAACCGTCACAGAGACCATCATTATGACTTTAGGGGATATCGGCATGGTCTGGTGGGGCTGAGGGCTTTCCAGCTGCTCCACCGTGGATTTATCATTACATACCCTCCCTAAAGGCCTGCGAAATTCCGGATACATGTATCCTGTGAGGTTAAATTATATAAACTTCGTCAGCATAGTAGAGTGCGCTAGTATCACTACCTCAGTATACTGCATCGTGAAGTGCCCTCATTGTATAAGTCTTTAGAATATAAGCGGTTATTATAGCGTTATCAAAGCCTTATAATACGCTTGTATATGGCTTATATACACCCAAACCTCTTGACAAGGATATTTAATAGCCTGCCTGCCCTCCCGTGCGCCACTTGGGTGTTCTACCACGAGAACTAATATCAAAGGGGATGTGGTTTAGTGGTATAATACCTCTTTAGCAAGTGAGCGTCCTTTCAGGTTGTTCGGTAACTTAGAGGTGGTCCGGGGTTCGATTCCCCGCGTCTCCATTCTTTTTGCATTGGAGGAGTTCGTGAAATTTTTTTGCAATGCCAAGACTTCGGTGGGGTGGCTTGGAACTTCAACAACCAAAGTGACGCTCTTTTATTCCTTTGGAACTTCCTGTGCTGTGGGGGTGGGCATTCTCAAGTAAAAGCCGTTCTTCGGGAAATCTGGTCCCCAACCAAACCCAACTCGTCTTAGCGCCACACCCTAGAAACGATTACCCAACCGAGTGACACACCATGACACTGCCAGCTAGAATTTTTATTCACTAGCTTCAAAGCCAAGAAGGGGATGTGGTTTAGTGGTATAATACCTCTTTAGCAGTTGAGCGTTCTTCACGATGTTCAATAACTTAGAGGTGGTCCGGGGTTCGATTCCCCGCGTCTCCAACCTTTTTTTTCATCTCGGGGTAGTGGGGTCCGGCGGGTAGCGACAGGCTTTCTGTAATGTGCCTCAGTACGTTTACGAGGATGTAGTACATGATGTACTTACTGTTCTTTGATTTTTGTCGTTGAGTCTATCTATTACAGCCGTGAGGGTGTCAGGGGGCGGTGTGGGTAAGGAATCGCATTTATTTTCGCATGGAAACAGCACAACACTTTCCGCAACAGGTTTTCGTTTCGGGTCTTGAATATGACATCTCACTGGTGGTAAGTCCCAGCGTCCCCGCCAAACACAAAACATCTGTAAAAAAAAAAAAAAAAAAAAAAAATCATTGGCTCACTCACTCACTCACCCCACCTTCCACACCGCCCTCCACCCCGCATGCGCACGCGCAGCCTAGTCTAGACTCCGCTCACAGCCCCCCCCACTTGTCCTAAAGCCACATCATACGCGCGCATCTGTAAATGCACTAATAGAATTTCCGTCCGCCAGAACGCCTATATCTAATTAGACCCAGGACTCACGTGCAATATGAAACAAAATATGTATGTAGGTAATGTATGTATGTAGGTACACAGAGTACTCAAAAGAAAAATCTCCGTTTCAATTCCAGCCTTACCTTACCTTACGTTACGTTACGCTCATAATCTTTTGATATCTGGCTGGTTCGTATGAACGGACCGGGTAAATGGAGATTTAGCCACAGCCGAAACTTACCGGTGGGATCGAGTGAGAGGCCATGATGAGATGAAATGGGTTGTATTGGATGGCCATGGGCGCAGATGGTTGGCTTTGATTGGATTGGGCGGCCCTATCGTCCGTTGTCAAAATGACACAGTCTCTCTCACTTTGTGTCCAAGAGGCTCGCCGGAACCACGTCATCGGAATATGACTGAATCGTGGTGCTATTAGAGTCTTGAGAAATCACTCGTGGTTGTTACATGCAGCTATGAGCAAAATGCGGGTATCCGAGCAAATCAAGTACTTGTCAAATTTGGGAGTAAAGCTAATTCACATGTCGATAGATTCTGGCAGCAGCGGCCCGACATGATTTGAAGTGGAAACAATAGAAACAGAGATAGAAACGGATAGGAAAGGGAAAAATGAGATTCGTTATATGTAGCAAGCTGATTGTGTCCCCTGTCATGACGATGCCGCCCCGTAACCTTCATTACGGGCCCTCTATTTTAATACCGGATCCAGGCAGATTGAAAGGAATTTCAGGATAAACTATATTATGGAAAAAAGGAAAAAGCAAAGAATACCGTAACTCCCACATTTTCTGTTTGCGTAAATCCAGCCACTGACTCCTACATGTCCAAACTCCTTTGTTTCCCCACCCCATATGTCCAAATCACTGAAACAACAAAGTGGCGGCCATGTTGACATCACCCCCGGTAGCGTTCAGCGCAGCCACTGCCTGTTGCTTGGAGAATCCCAGTCCCTCCAATTGCTCTACCGCCTCGGCTGTATAACTTGGTTGTGCAGCTGGCTGCTGCGGCAGCTGTTGGGGTTGCGTCGGCTGTTGCGCCGATGATTGGGCACCTCCACCACCACTACCACTCGCACCCCCATATCTTGCTGGCGTTGACTGGATCGACGGCTCAATTAAAGCTCCAGTCCGCCCACCAACCTTCACGCCACCAGGTCCCTCGACGGTTGGCTCATTCTTTGCTTCCATCTCGTAGTCGTTCTTTGGGATCTCGCTTTCCCCAAGAAACTCAACTTGTTCATCTTGGATCACCAAGCATCCCTTTCTGAAGTCTAGCATTGCTTGGTGTCTCTTTAACATATCCAATCCAAGCAAAAGGTCCACATCCTTGCCTTCCATGACTGTAAATGAACAGGCAAGGAAAAGGTTTCCAATCCTGATTTGCGCGGAATGAACCCGTCCCAGAATTTTGGCTGTTCCGACACCACGTGCAATACCGGCGAAGCGTTGATCAACAAGACGCATGATTCCACACCTTTCAGCACAAGAGGGTGACATGATGGTTGCTTGTGCGCCAGAGTCTACAAAAGCCTTGACTTTTACTCCATTAACCTCAACGGGGATGTACAGCATGGTAACACGGCCGAAAGCTAAGCATCAATCAGCATTCCGATCCCAAAATAAGGCTTTACAGGTAAATGACCTTCTGGATTGTGCTCTAGAGCGCTCTGTAAATTCTCCATGACTGCCTCCTGCCTAATAAGCTCCTCAATCTTTCTTTGGGCCTCAATGTTAAATGGTTCCTCGTTCAACATTTGCTGCCGGGTTAGATTAGTTAATGAATTATTTGATATTAAATTTGATAAAACTTACGATCTCCCTTTGTTTCTGTCTTTCCATCTCGACTCTTTGTTGTTCCAAGTTCCGGAATGTTTGTGCGAACCTCTCGGGATCGTTCACCGCCGCCACTAGCTCTGGCTGCGATTCCCGAAGCTGACCTAACAACCGGGGATCACCCAAGACCTGTAGACGAATAAGCTCTGGATCATGCCCACCGCCCTGCTGCTGTTGTGGATGCTGCTGCTGCTGTTGTGGATGCTGCTGCTGTGATCTCCGAGGTACACCCCCGGCTTGCTGCTGCTGGCCGCCGGGGGCTCGGGAGTGTAGCACAATTAAGTCATCATTCACAACGCCATACTGCTGTAGGTTTCTCGTTTGATCGCCCAACAATCGCCCATTGTGGTACAGGTGCTGGGCGTTTGGTGGGACAGAGGGGAGCTCGGAGGCGATAAGAGCCTTAAAGTCCTGGACTGTGAT